>CAEGAF010005164.1:0-41279 GCA_903067075.1 Micropoecilia bifurca
CCCCCCCCCCCCCCCCCCCCAAAAAAAAAATCACCTTAGTCAAACAATTACTTAGGCCATTAATTTCTGAAGGTGGCAGTATTATTCATAAGCTCCCTTGCTTCAGGAACTCAGTTGGGTTACGGAACACGTTACACAGATTAATTCCACAGATTTTTTTCAAAACTTAATTTCTGTTAGTTGTGATTATTTTCTGGTCACAGCACAATGAAAGATTAGAATTTTCCACCAGACTAATATAAAAAACACTTGGGGAGAAATGTGAAGTTCATCAAAAAACTGTTTAAAACTAGCTGAAATGTAATTTTAAACAATGTCCTCTTAACCTGAAAAACAAGCCGTACTGAATGTGACGGTACACTGCAGCCTGGACACTTTCTACTCAAAAAATCACTTTTTCTGTATGCATTTGCTGTGGTTGAATCTTTAAGATTTCATATAAACTAAAATCTAAATAAACAGACCCTGTCAAGAACTGAAGCCATGCAGCATTGCAGCTCCTCCGTTGGGATTCCAGCTTACAGGGGCCGTGGATTGAGGACTTGATTTGTTAGGTGTACCATCCTCCTCAGAGTAATAGGATTCTGCCACATACTTGATTCTTTTTTGATGAAATCTTTACGTGGCTCATGCATTTTTGATTTGTTGATTTTTATCCGATCAATTCCATAGCAGACAACAAGCAGAGCAGAAGAACTCCAATATGTTTGAATCCTCTGCTGACTTTCAGTTTAGAGGATTTTCAATAAAACTAATGAGGAAAAATTAAACAACAATACAATCAGATGGATGTATGGTACCTGGGTAGAAGTGCGAGTCAGTGCATTGAAAATTTTCACACCCCTTAAACCTTTAAAGTTTTTTCTATTACTGTAATTATTGGGAATTTATGTGAGATCATCACAAATGTGAAGTGGAAATATGAAATATTCTATACATAAACATATACAGAAAACTGTTTTTCTTTTGTCAAAAAGGACACATTTTCTTAATAATGACTGATTTTTAAAAGCAATAAAACAGAAAACATCCAAGTGGGCAAATACTTTTTGTTGTTACTGTAGTCAATTTAGCGAAATTATATAGAAAGATTAAATGTAATAATGGGTTCTATATCAATCTTAGGGATAAAACAATGCAGTCAAATTGAGTTTATCATGTCAAATGATAGAAAGTTTGCCATCTATATTCTACTGATTACATTGAACCGTATCTTTGCAGAATTTCATACCACAAGTAAGAAACTATGATTTATACAAAGCTTTTGCAGACAAAAATAAACAGCAAACATGTTGCTTTGAATATAATGATCAAGATTAAATAGAGTTGTAATTTAGAGAAAATGTTGAATGTACGACTAAATTAGTGATGGGACTTAACATTTTTTATCAAATTAATTGCAGGGCCTGTAATTAATCTTAATTTATTCAGAAACAAGATGCTGACAATATAAATACGGTTTTCAATCCCTTTTTGATGCTAAATTGTTGAATAAATAGACATATGGGCTCAACAACAAAGATATTTATTGCTTTTAATCTGTCATTTAGATCTTTCAACCATCAGATTGGAACAAAGTTCTATCCTATCCATCTTTCCAGCGTTTCAGAAACTCCTGATCATTCATGGAACTTCTTTAGAAATATGGCCTGTAGACGCTGACATTAGCATTTACGATGTCTGTGCTGCTGCTACATGTTTAGCACCGAGATGCTGCTTTGGCCTCCAATAGTTTTACTGATTGGATAACTCCTTTTAGCACAATAATTGCTTCTTCCAGTGTCCAATCAGATCGATTTTTGAAACAAAAATTAACAACCAGTGAGCCAAGAGAAGCGGCTTCGTCATCCATTGCTGTCGTTTGCCGATGTTGCTTGTGCATCAGATTTACAGGTATAACAAAAATAGATGGATACGAAGGTTCAGGGTGGAATAATTGTAGTTAAAAGAAAAAAATCTATTTTTAACACATTAAAATCCATGTAATCAATTAATCAAAATTAACGAATCAAGGGCCCACCCTTTATTAAATGCAGTAGAACACTCTCTAAAGTCTTTGAAAGAACTATATCAGATGTAAATCAATTTAATTCTGTTCTAAAACAATTCAGTCATTTAATACAGCATTTAGTTAGACATTAGTGTTCTCATTGTCAATACAGAGCATGAATAGATAGCAGTCATGAAGACCAGTGGTGAAGAAATCAAGCGCACCCTTTCACATGGAAACATGCACAGGTAATGACTGCTGCTGTAGTCTGCTTACATATCAGCTTCAGTTCACTCCTGATTACATGAGAGACGAGTAGAACTAAAATGTCCATCTATGTCATGCCTGAGCCTCTAGAGCACAAGTGTAGGTTCAGTCTTGAGTCTTTGTGTTTCTGGATTACCACAATCAGAAAAGTAGTTTCTTCATCTAAAATCTCCCAGTCAGACAAAAATATAACAACTGGCAGCCTTCCCTGCATCACGTCTGGGTGAGCCGTGTCTTGCAAGGTACAACTTATTTATACAGTGGAGACACAAGAGCACACATCATAATCAGTGCCAGAGCATCCAAAATTGTTATGGAAATTAAGCACAGAGGTGTGCACTGTGCAACTTTTTTGATAATATCAGCACAAAATTTACTGGAGACAGCGCTTTCCCAACAAAGAAACAGCAGGATATACTGTAAACACTTGACGGTTTACCCTTCTCCGAAACCACAAGAGTAGGTTAGAAAGAGCAAGCAGTGGAGCCTCCAGTCCTCTGATTGGGTTTACAGTGGCCAGGGCAGCCTGGCACAATCCCTCATATCTTATTTTAGCAGGTGCTCCTGGGCTGGAGCACAAGACCCTGCTTTGTGTACGAACGCCTGCGAGGCATCATGTTTGCTGCATGATGGAGGATGGAGGATGCTGGGGGCTAGCGAGGCCCATCGGTTCCCAGGGGACACCGGAGCGAACAGCCGACTGTACTGCTGCCCAGGCCTGCCCTGCTTCCCAAGGGATGACAACAGACGCAGAGGAGAGGCAAGCGGAGCTATTTATAGAGCAGGTAAAAAGGAGAAGTAAGGGGAAAAGAAGCGACAGAGAAGGACGGGTGAGTTGAATACAAAAGAGAGGAAAGTCTATAAGCAGATGACAGTGTACTAGCTGTGTGCGGCGCGCTGGTGTCCACTGAGAAGTAGGTTGATGTTTTCGCAATGACTGCTGAAACGGAGGGAAAGTCGTGACTCGTGGTTTAACCGGCTGCAGTGAAATTTCAACAAAATATGGCTGGGCTTATTGATTTCTGGTTGGGAAAGTTCACCCAGAGGTTAGCTGGGTTGAGCAAAGAAGCAGAGCGAAAGAGAGCGGGGAAATAGTAGAAATTTTATCAATACACACTCAACTTGCAGCCTCGGGAAGCCTCTGATGTTTTTATATCAGCCTGGCCCTCACTCCACTTTAATAAATAAAAGTACTTGCATTCTTTTTCATTTTCCCAGTCAGAGTGCGCTCCATCCGCGGGCCCCATGCTGACAGCTTGAGCTGTATGTACGTCTCTATTTCACACAGACGCCCTTTAATCATTTTCATCATTTCAGCGAGCTGACATTTTACATAAAGAGCTCTTATCATCCCTGGCTTATGCCTAATGATGAATGGGGATAATTACTGTCAGTCAGCATGTCTCACACCATGGTCACGTCACTGTTCCTTCTTCAGAGAGTGCCTACCTTATGAGAGAAAATAGACCACGATATCTATAAAAACACGTTAGGCAGAAATGAATACAGGTCATACAAATGTGGCCATGACTCTAAAGCCTTCAAAACGGGCAGTGGAGGGGTAGAGAAGTTTTCTTTGGTGATTCCTTACGACTACCACAGACAGTGATGCCAAAAGAAACAATGTTGGATTTTAGCGTTTTCTGTGCAGTTATATTTGTGTGGTACTTGCAGTATTTTTTGATCGCTGGGCCATGAAATCTGTTTTTACTCTGACTAATCAGTTCATAATTACAGAGTAGGTGGCCTTTTAGAGCGATGAAAGGTCTTTCATAGCATAAGAGGAAGTTGGCCAAATGTGTCATCTATGAATATTTGCTTAGATTCAGATAACAGCCTCACATAACATCTTTGTGCTGCAATTTTAAATCAAATACCAAGGATGCATTCACACGAGACCCTTTTAGTCGGCTTTGAATCAACTCTTACTTGTTTGCCTATAAAGTCTGGTTCATTTGAGGAGACATGAATATTCAATCAAACTATGATGAGGATCAAACACGTGAACTCTGGATTGCCTAACAACCCAGGTCTATGTTCAGCTGAAGCCAACTTTGGAGCGAATGTGAATGTCTAACAGACCAGAGATCACTCCAAAAGCAGGAAATTGACTACAGTGCAGGGCATTCTGGGTAAATACAACCAAAACAAACATGCAAGTCTAGCGCTAGTGGGAGAAATGTCAAAGACAAAACAGAAATCCTACCACCGCCACAATCTGACACCACTGATGTTTTTGGATTTTGTGAAGAAGGAAGTTGTGCTCATGTCTTCTTTAGAGGTTTTCATGTTGTTTTCGTCAGTGGTTCTTAGAACAGCGCTACCACAGGTGAAGAGGGTAAACAGGTTTTTCAAAGGTTTTGGATTGGTTCACAGTGCACTGTGAAAGTAAACTGGATCAGCTGAACATGCAACAAATTTTGCAACTTTCGTCCCAAATCTAACAGAGTCTACTGGAGTATCGGGTGTAAAAACACCAGAGATGCCTATTTTTCTTCAAATGACTTTATCAAAAAATTTCATCATTACCTCCTATTTGACTAATTCTTCCTCACTAAAACAAACAGAAAAAAAACATATTGAAGTGTGTTAAATATGAAATTATTTATATTGTTTTTATTACCAAGTTTAACATTTATCAGTTGTTGAATAAAGTTAGTTTTTGAAAGCTAGCTAAACATTTAGTCTAAAATTTCACTAAGGCTGGCTGAGCTAAATGCTCTCATACTCAGTGTCTGCTGACCAGCAGAGAAAAGCAAGGCTAAAATCTATGAAGTTCTTAAGACTGATTGAAGAAGGTTCAGAGTCAAACCTGTAAGCTAGCTAAGATTTTTACCCGGCCAGTGAACGACATCTGACATAATACCTCGTTAGAAAAGATTTGAAATGTTACAATTTCAGTAATGTTTTAAATCTTATTTTAAATGTTATTTATTACATTTGTATGCAATCTAATGTGACAGGTTAAACCACTTTATTCAAAACAAAGCTCAACATTAAGACCTAATTCACATATCCGTCTTACTGCAATCAGTTGGTCTGGTTTACTAAACAGAGAGAAAGGATGCTTGTGACCTCTATTTTTATGTCCCTCGGGCATCAGATATGTTCTGTACGTCATAATAGGACTGCACTGACATTTTTTTATTAAGCTATGTATTGCTCTTTTTTTCTCTCTGAAAGTTAATTGCTCTCTTAAATGATAATAGGATTTCAAAGGCTGGGCTGAACAATTCTAGGCAATGTTTAGATTAACTTTAATGAAATTAATGAAGGCTTTGCATTTACTATATGTACATTCAAATGATTCCATAAAAAAACTAATTATGAAAATAAACTAAGTTGGCAGTGAAGTCCGTTTCTATGACCAGTTGAAATGTCTCTTTACAGAGGTTAAATGTTCTCAATAAGTTTTCTAATTACTTTCCAAAGTCCAGACATGTGATGTGTTCATTGATAATGCTAAAAGCAGCAAAACCTAAATGCAGCTGAACATCACATGGCTCAGTGGTAGAGCAGGTGAACCACATGCCGAGGCTACAGTCTTCCATACACTTGTTCCTGGTTCGAGTCCCAGGTCATTTACTGTATGTTTTCACCTTGTTCCTGTCCAGTTACAGTTGAATTAAGGCCACTAGTGTCATAAGAAAACCTAAAATAAAAAAAATACAAAGTCAAAAATTCTGTTCCGTTCATACTTCAATTTAAAAGTGACTGGTACAGTTTCAGAACAATCAATAACTTCAGTCAACTGAAAAAGTACATTTTCTTGCAGTTGTGTGATTTCATCAATATTTTACCAACAAAGCTCATTGATTTCTGGTCTGAAAGGTTTATTCAGAGGTTAGGTGAGCTGAACTTATGATACTGACTGTGTCGATGCTTATGTTACATTGGAGTCATTTTCATAGGTAGACAATCCGGTGTGCATGTTGTACTTGTGTGCACCACAGTAGTGTTAAGCACTACATCCCGCTCAACCTTCTCCATACCTGCATGTTTTAAATTTATGCTCGACAGTTTTATACCGCCAGTTTTAAGGAACTATTAATTAGTAGCCCTTGCCTTCCTGGTTCTCTAGGGTTTAAATATCATGCAACATGTCCCTTTCCTTTTCCACTGGCTGCTTGGCAGTACAAGGACCCATGTTTATGTTACCACAACCTGCAGTAAGACGAGTGGTAAGGGGAGATTAAATAAATACTACCACTAGAGAAAAAAGTGGCAAATTTCAATAACAACTATCAGATCATATGTAAAGGCAAACTGATTCTGATTTAGTGATCAGATTTAATTTAACTATTTGTTTTTAAGTTTGCTTTGAGCAATAAAAGGATTTCTCCCCATGTGTTGGTATACATCAGTTTCTTCATTTCTAACACTCAATCTGATGCTACTTTTAATGAGGTTTTTGTTCCTCACTAGAATATTTAGTCAGAATGGGACACATTGTTGTAATAATTGAACAATTGGCATAAAAACTTAAACACACACACTGTTTACAACCTCACAGGGATACATGGCCCGTTTTGTTAATCTGCTATCAACATGAGACAAGGATTTGTGAATTAAAAGGGATTGTATGAATATGAGGCAGCTGATGCAGAGAACACTGAAATATCGTTGGGAGAATTCCTATCATTTTCCTTCCGTCAGGCTTGTCTAGTCCACATTGAAATGTTTTTGTAAAGTGTTCGACCTTGAGATCTTTTTATATTTGAACTGTATGTTTGTATTTTTATGAATTTCAGTAGGTGAATCACAGACAAGGGGCTGATGCAAGACATTGAAAACCTTCTGTTAAAACTGCACAGGAATCAATCTCTTTTCACTTTCTGTCTGTTTTTTTAAGATAGGTTATGTTTTACATAAAGTATCATTTTCTAAACTAGGATCTCTTTTGTCTGTTTACATATTCCTGAAGAGATGTCTGGATAAACTGACAGGAGAGTTTTTCTACTAATTCACTATTTAGACAAGACTTAAGTTTCTAAATATCATTTACATATTTCCTGTCTGTCTTAGTTTTTGTTTCTTTGTAAGAGGGAAAAAGTAAAATTTCTATTTATCAGAATGTAGACTTTCTAGTCACAGTTCTTTTAAAGTTTGTAAAATCTTGAACTTTTCAGCATTTCAACACTATAAAGTACCAGTGATACTTTCTTAGACCAGATGGTGAAGGAGACTGGTTGGAAATATGTGATTTATTTGTTTACAGAATTTTCCACAAATATCAACATCCTATGAGAGAACATGTATCCATCCTCTTTTTTGCAAAAGATACACATTTTTCTTTATTCTTCTTTATTTTAAAACCTTAGATTGGTAAAATTGGTTCTTACAACATGGCAAATTTAGAAAATCTATAGTAGATTACAAATCAAAATATATCTTTTTTCAAAAAGTAATGTAACATTTATGACCATGAATGAGTTTTATTTAGCTGGACTGAGGAAAGAAAATAGTTGTTTGGACTGTAAAGACTGTAGATTAATGAAACAGAAGATAGAACTGCATGAGGTCTGCTTTGAGTTGTTGCAAAATCTCATCTTGAAATGCAGAGCTTCATTACTCTAACTCAAATAAAAACAAATTTGCTGAAAAATAAAACTAGGAGTGAAAAAATTATCTGCAACGTTCATTATGATAGATTTTTAGTTTTCGATCATATTCTTGTCAAAAATTCAAAAAGTTGCCAAAAAATGTTTTAGACTATAACTCAAGCTAATTTTTAAAAAAAATCTATTTGCTCACAATGTAAAATAAAGTCAAAGTGACAAATTGTTCATTTTTTTAAAAGAATAAATTACTGTCACTCTATTTAAACAATTCAAATACACCCTAAATCAACTGGCCAAACATTATGCATCAAAACATCAAAACTGGCAAAAATAAAACTCACAAAACAAAAAAAAATGAAGGAACCCAAAGTCTTTAACAAAAACAGTTGTGAAAGCATTTTTTAAAATCTGATCATTTACCTTCTAACTAATCCCTAAGAACAACTCGACTCTTTTTTTTCCAGAAATGGACTTGCCCCATTTTAACTGTGTAAATAATACATGCTTGAAAAAAGCGTTACATTCTGAATTGATCTTTTATTTTGGTATAACCTACAGTCCTCCAGCAGTTTAGTGGGGTTCGCCTCACGGAACCAGGGTAGAAATAAAGCAAACATCATTAAAAATGGAGGAGATGTTAAGGCTTATGTGCTCAAGGCTGTTTCAAAGTATTTTAAACTATGGCAGTTGTGTTATCAAGCACATCTTTTAACATTCTTATGTTCACACTCACCAGCTTCTCAACCTGGTCATTTTAATATCCTTAGAAAAAAGTTGTGATAAATTTGATGTATTGTCTAAAATCAGTAGTACGTTATTTATCATTTGTTACATAGTTCAAGTGTTTGAATTCCTATAAATTCTCCACATTTTGTAAGTAAAGCAGTTCTGATTATTCAGAGTGGCAGCACAAACCTGCAGTTTGACCTTAATAGCTGGAACGCAGCACTTGGGAACCGGCTGGCAGGTTTGCCTGTGGTTATCAGAAAATAATAGACTTTCATTGGACTTCCATTAAACTTAATGAACATTTAAGTCCTTTGAAGGATTAAAAGGAATTGAGAGCATTTTATCAGCAAATATCAGCTCGGTGCTCCCTGCGAATGTTTCTAAAGACGCCAGCTGGTGGAACTTGAAGATGGTGTGTTTTAGACAGCTGCCACCCCCTCTTTCCCTCTCTTGATCTCACTGTGTGCACTCTGCGTGCAAGCGGAGCGCTTCTATCCATCAGCCTCCATCACGAAGCAGCTCCTTTGTTTTAAACTCATCTGCTGTTCGTCTTGTCAGCCTGCACCTGAGTGGAGGCCATCCCTGCAGAAACACCTCTCCGTCACTCCGCTGTAGGGAACATCACAAGGATTTTCTCCCAGGAAGGACGTGCCAACACAACCACAACACCAGCCCATTACCGGGCTGCCAAGCCTCGACTACAATCATTTCTCACATTTCAGCTCTATCCTCGGCTATCCCAAGGAGAGACCGCACACCGCATGCTAGCAAAGTGTAAAAGCGTGTATTTACCAGTAGCACGACTGCGATCACAGAGCACAGCAGAGTCAGCTCACCGCCGCTGATCTGTGGCCAGCCCAGCATAAGGATCTGATAAAGGTCTGGATGGCACACAGGAGAGGCCTCCACCTCGGGATGTGTGGCCTTTCACCACTCTGAGGACATATCGATCTGGTGACTCCAACATTTCTGTTGACAGCTGGCTAACAAGGTTGATGTCTTCATAGACACCGGTGCCTGCAGGAGGAAAACTCTTGGAGGGTCAAACATCAGTAACCTGTCTAAAGAAAAACCAGCTAGGATGGGGGAAAAAAGGGGAAAGGAAAAGTCTGCGTTCCGACCTCACTAAAAATAAAGACTCTCCCCTAAGGAGGAGAGGAGTTCGCTTTACAGAGCCTCGACTGACAGTCTGAATGAACAGAGAAGAAATGTGTCGTAAATTAAAGAGCCAGAAAAAATAGTTTGCAATAGTTAGCTCATAAAAGTAGTTCAACCAAAAATGATAAAGTGAAAAGACTTTAGCTCAGAAAAAGTCTATGAAGAAGTAATAAAAGACATGATTAGTGATTAATGTGTATTGAGTTCAGATTATACATAGAATTTATACCAGATATTTACATTAACGGCATTCCCTTTCTAAAGCAGTTACAATTACCAACATTATTTATACGTTTCTAATTCTCCATTTCCTAGAAGCCCAAAATATTATATAAAATAATTCAGAAATAACTAACTAGTTTATGCATAGTTCCTTTAAATTTCAGTAGAAATGCCTTTTAAACACCACGATTTAAGCCAAAAAAGATTTTTTAAGGTGTTTTTTGGGATTACTAGCCTTTAGTGACGGCAGTCAGACAATAAGTGGGCATCAGTAGAAAGGAAAGCCAAGGTCTGAAGGCTGGGAACCATTGAGAACTGAAAGGCCCCACATATGGGCTCCTGGATCTACCTCTACACCGTGGGCCACTCGCCCCAAGTCAAAAGGTAGAGCACCTTCCATAAGATTTTCACAACACAATGCTTTACATCTCAGCTTAAGTCCTGCTATGACCTGAGCAATCAATGAATGCTAACATTCCTCTTCCTGTCCCGCTATTCTAATCCTGACTTATCACCAGGTGGGCGTTGCTATGAGTCTGAGTGATATGCGTGGGGCTGAGTGAAGAAAAGGTGCATTTCAAACACAAATAGGACGATTCCTGTTTGTTTAAAATAGGGACTAAGCAGCATTGAGACGGTTTTAGGTTTTAGTTTGTCATTATTCTGATATCTAGTCACCTGGCCAGTGGCTACCAATGCAATTCCGCTCAATTCTAATTTCACTTCATAGGCAGGCTTGGCTTTCTCCTGTCTTGGATTGCTACAGCACAATTTCTACCGAGCCAATCAGTGAACAGAAGGAGAATTTGTGAATGTTGTTTTTCTGCACTGTTTTAGAATTGTAGTCTGCCTGTAGTTGTAGCAATGACAGAGGAAGTGAAGGAAGCCGTTCAGTCTGTGATGATCATGCTTCCAGTCATGAGCATCAATAGCCGCTTCATTTGAATCAGAACTGTGCAGGATGCTTGTTTACAGCGCAGAAAATATTTTGTAACCTTCATAGAATCGAACTGGCGCATTACATACATCACAGACAATCGTTAGTGATGTAAAATGTAAAACGTCAGAGTCCTTCATCTCCAGGAATCAATCATTGATCAAAAGCTGAGCCCAGATCTTCTATTCAGACAATAAAATATGCTCATGAAAAAAGTGATGTACATGTGATAAAGTAATATTTTATGGTGTATCTTTAAATTGAGAAAAATGGTATTAAAATCAGAAAACATAGCACAATCCCAATGTTGTTTAAAGTGGTTTAGGAAAACAAGGGGCAAATGGATACAAGGGGAGGACAGAAGGACAAGCGTGTTGTAGTGAGAAGAACGAGACAAACGGGTCAGAGGACTTGGTTGCAGTTTTGATGAGACACTGTGGGTGTGCTAACATAGCAACACCAACTCCACGATTGTCAAGAATGTTCCAAAACCCCGCAGTCAGAAAACCTCAGCATGGCGACTGGACTTTGAATGCTTGTAAGCAAGCAGAACTGCTGAGTGAGCTTTGAGTGGGATATTTTGGACTTTGGACCGCTCTGGGGAAGAGGAGAGGAGGATCTCCTGAATGCTACTTAACTGTGTGTGTGAGGAAGTCTTGGTCCATGTTTGGAAACTGAGTTGTTGTAATTATAAAATATAGACGGTTACAGAAAAAAAATCATTTTCCTGGGTAATATAAAAAGCTGCTGTGATTGACTTTTATTATTGAATGTGCAAATCTAATATGTAGGAAACTCAATCAGAGATAAAATAGAGTCGAAGCATGTGGTTTGTGTTTCGAAGGCATTTAATTGAGTTTTTAAAAAGGAATTTTGGTTTGTTTTAAATTGTATTGAAATTAAGAAAATTCTTTATGTTAGTGTAAAACTGCTTATTGTATATTTGGTCATTAGAGTGAATAGTGAAACGCTCCACAAAAGCCAACAAGTAGGAGGGATTTGTTTTACCTAATAATCCCAAAACAACCCACCTGAATGAGTAGGTATTGTTGATATA
Organism: Micropoecilia bifurca; assembly: GCA_903067075.1. Classification (NCBI taxonomy): domain Eukaryota; kingdom Metazoa; phylum Chordata; class Actinopteri; order Cyprinodontiformes; family Poeciliidae; genus Micropoecilia; species Micropoecilia bifurca. The sequence continues at coordinate 11,922 of CAEGAF010005164.1, forward strand.
AAATAATTAACATCTGGGCTCATAAACATCAATTTATACTTGGACCTCATCACCAAACCAATTGTTTTATTATTATTTTCTTTTAAATAAATAAAAAGCTGATCAGGGTTTATTTTGTGTGTTTGTGGGGTTGGGGAGCTCATTGTTTCATCATTTGAGAAATGCCTAGTTTAATCATAAACAAAATTATTCATTTAAAAATCATTTTAAACCTAAATCTGTCAGGTGTATGAATAACTTCAGCTAAAAATCAAGAATTAAATTCTACTTGAATCAATTTTTAAAAATGTCATTGATGCAAAAGGGAAAGTGCATTTTAAGGGTCCCTATTTAAGGGTCCCTGCCTCTGGGTCCCTATTTCCCCAGTTGGTCATCCTGCAGCAGAGGTATGTGTTAATAATCATCCACCTACGGTTTGCTCATTAGCAGTGAGTCCTGTTCTCTGCGTGGGACTTTTCATCTTCCTCAGAACGAACGACAACCTGAAGGAAACCTCGCTATCCTCCTGCTGCATGTGGCAGTGAGAGAATCAGGGACAGCGCTCACAGATACAAGGGGCTGTGTGGAGAAAATCCTGGTAGGTGATTCTGTATGCGCTCACACCCGATGTCTAATATAAAGTATATTTGCCTCACATATCACCTGACCAAACACAGATTCAAATATCAGTCTATTTTACATTGGCAATTTATGATTTATCCAGGGAGTGATTAGTGTTTTTTTTGTTGTTTTTTTTAAATGCCACATTTGAGTTTGAGCTCATGTTTTGAGAAACAAATGTGCACAAAACTATTCCCATATTCTTTTAATGTCGAAAGGCCTGTTATTAAGTCTGGTCACGCAATAGGGACAATAAAAATCACGGCGGCGGCAAAATACTTACATAGGACACTCATATTTCAGCCATGGCGTAAACACTCATCTACCAGAAAAGACGTCTCCATCTTATTCAGTCATTGGAGCAGCAAACTCCTTATACTTGTGAGTGGCTACGAATGCGCCGTTTTGGGGGAAATTGTACTTGACTATTTTACAGAAGAGCTATGGATTCAACACTTTAAAATGACTAACCTAGCTTTTGATGAAATGTGCGATGCTGTGAGAGCCCTGGTGGCACCAGCTGAGCATTGGCCAAGGAGGCCAGTGTGAACAAATAGGCTGCTATGTGTACACAAATTTCAATACTGTTGAAAAACCACTTCAACCTATAGGCAAAAATGTTTTTTAAAAAAAACGTGAGATTTTGTCCAAATTGCTATGTTGCTAGGAGGGTTTCCATTAAGGAAATTTGTTTTTGGAATTTCAATTTGAGCAATTTTATGGTCAGTGGAAATGCATCCAGTGAGATGTTTTCTAATTAGTCACACAAAGCTTACAGTAGAATTTCACTTCCCTCACCTGTTGCTGGACAATGTCAAATATAATAAATTCAGAATTTCTCAACTAACATTTCACAATATATTTTAAAGAAGAACAAGATTTCCACATGTAACCAGAGAAACGAGAAATGCCTAGGAAGATCTCAATTTAACTGATTTTATACTGCAAACACAACATTCTTCAGAGCTGAAGATGGTAGAGGTAAGATTATTTAGCATTAATGTGTATTAAGGTGTGCAAGACAACAGGCATGACAACCGTTTATTCAGCCAGGCACAAAGGGGAGTTAGACTCAGAGTGTTCGAACATAAAACAACCGTTTCTCCTTTTCAGAAGTTGAGTTATGACTACCTTACAGCCGATTGAACAGCTCGTATAAGATAAAAGTGTTTCAATGAGAAATACACCTTTAGTAATGCCAGCCACATTAATGTGAAACTGTGTTTCACTGTAGAGTTGTGTAACACGTCTTTTTCTCTCTTTCTCTCTCACAAACACACATACGGGAGAAGAGGCCTAATAAATAATCAATGATAAATCATAGAAATGCTACTGTATAGTTACAATAAATAAACTGTTTAGTAATCAAACACATCTCCTGGAAAATTAGAGCTTCCTCTGCTCCCCTCTCCAGTATTGCGTTAATCACAGCTGCTATTAACATGAAGCTGAACTTGGAAAAAAAAAATCATTAATCAAACAACTTGTGATATGGTTGACTACTCTGTTTTTAAGTGTGGACATAAAACCAGTTTGAGAGCTTTGTCTTGCTTTAGTTGTGTTATATAGGGACACCTCTGTCTTAAGTGAATTTGCATATTTTCTGTAATGTAGAGGGATAAATATTTTTTGGAAACATGTTTTGTTTTATGATAAAGATTTCTTTGCTCAATTTCATGACAGTTTGATCTTCAATTTATCCCCACATTGGACTACATTGTTATTTATAATTTTGAGAGAGGAATCGGAGCCAGCAAAAATCAGAATAGACAGGTCAGAGTGCTATAAAATGGTGATCGAACAGTGGTGAAAAAGTCTCGTTTTGGTAGTTCTTTAAAGACAACAAGCTCTGAGACTCATCGTTGGACTGATGGTTAAACACCAAAGAACATAACTAGGCAACTTCAATCTGTTATGTAAATAAACATTACTCTACTTCACAAAATGTCAAATGCATTTGAATAATGTTGTGAGTATTTATACTTATAGCTACTTTAGCAGTTATTTATTCCTGGGTAGGTGTGAAGTATGATCACTGTGTAGAGCTGTTCTAAAAACTTTCCATCGTTAAGAACAGCGTGCTAGCTCCCTTGTCTTTTAGCTTGTATTGACTTCAAATTTTATCCCGACAATCGAGACGGATTTAGAATTTCTCCCTCAATCTCAGATAGTCAAATGTGAGACTGAAGAAAAATCATCAAAACACAAACTCGGATTTCTCTCAGATACTATAAATGCACACTCCCTTTATATCTGTTCATCGAAATAACTTTTTTTTTATGCACATGCGTAAAGAGTATGACATCACATTTTATCTCCATGTATTGTATTTAAATTGTTTCAGTTTTTGTTTAATACGATATTGTAAGGTATGTGGAATTTCCCCTAAACACTGGTAATTTGTTTAGGGGAATTTGAATTTGTTTTTTTCTTTCTCATTGGTTCATTTTAAATCTCATCAAACCTATATGTGAAAACAATGCAGTGAGTACCTTCATGATGAAATAGGGTCACAAACATGAACTCTAAAAACAGACACACGAGACGTAAAATTACAAACGGTGTACGAACAATGACAACAAAATAAAACTGCAGTGACCAAACCAGTTATTTCTTTTATTATAAGTGTAATGGTCATCTCTGTATGTTTGGTTTCACTTCAAAATCTTGTTTAATTTCTATCTATTTCAGAACTTCTTGGTTTACGTTTTACAGATATCGTAGATGTGTTTTTTTCTTGCTGTAAGTGGCCTTGGTATTATCTGAGACAGTAGAGTGTATGGGGCTGCTATTAGGATCGTCATTCATCTAAGTATTAAAACATTTAGAATTAATTGCCGCTATTTTGTGATGCATACTTTTAGTTTTGATACCTCCAAAAATGAAAAAATAAAAAAAAATAACATTAAAAACATATCTACTGGCTTCAAAGACTGTTTTTGACTTATTGTATGTTTTTAAATATAGCCCATTTTTATTTTTTCTAAACTGTGCCTTCTGTTTTGTCAAGGATGAAGTATACTTTTCCATAAATATGAAGATTCGTAATGGTGGCAAAGTATTCAAAATATGTGTAAAAACAGAATAGATAATGAAAATGAAAAGAAAACAAAGCTACAAGGTTCTGAACTCAATCGCAGCTAAAAAAATAATCTACCTTTGACTTTCTACCATGCAATGGACTCTGTGCAAGATTCAATATTCCTCTTTTTTGTTAAGAAAACCGACCAAAAATAATTGTTCCAAACATTATTTGATTTCTATTTTTATATTTTCCTTCCTTGTGTCCAGACTTCATCTCTGTACATATAAATTAATCTGCATATGGATCAAACAAGATCAAAAGTATAATTAACATCTATATACAACAGATGATTGAAGCAAACCTAAAATATATACATTTTATTAAAAAAAGAAGAAAAACTAAATGGCAGGCGGCCCTCGCCTGCTCTGAGGTCCTCCATACACACACCTGGTTCATCCAGTGTGAGGGAGTTTGAATGTCCGCCTGATGTGCAGCGAGGTTTTGCTTGAAGCCTTTGCACCAGTTAAATTTAAAGCTTTTCAAAGACCAACTCTTCCTTTCAGTGGAAATTAAAAATTTGCAGCCCAGTTAAAGGTTTGGTTTTAAGCAGAAGAAAAGCAAGAAATTATTTTCTTAACTTATTTTTATAATTTTTTTTAGGAAAACAACTTACTCTCTTTCAAAATCTATGAATTACTATTCAAATGAGACTTGAATAGTTTTTTTTTTTGTTTTGTTTTTTCTTCGTTTTAAACATAACTAAAGCAGAAGTGTTTTTTTCTTTTACTTGCCTCAGTTATTTTGTATAATGTTGAAATCAAATTAATTTCCAATTGTGTGGATTAAAGATAAACCACAGCTCCATTTGAAGTTTAAATATTATAAAGAAAGTGCTTAGAGCATAAACTAAAATAACTTCTTTTGGTTTTGAATTTGATTGTATGCCTGAACACTTTCTCTAAGCATATTTTTACAGTCACAAAAAGTTGTGTTTAATGTCAAAGTCCAACCTTGAAAGATGATATTTAGTGAAGGTAATTTTCATGGCTTTGCTTCCAGATTTTTCTGCCCTTCTGTTCACAGTTTACTAATGGACAACATTAAAAGCTTTAATGCGGAAGAATCTTCGTCCAGTCTACTTCTAATTGTGGCAATGCCAAGGTTTCAATTAAACTAACCACTGATTTCAAACCTGTGGAGATAAAACTACAAAATGAGTCCTTGTCTTCAGACACATTATGAGTTTGTTTACAAAGAGAATCATCTTTCAAAGTTCCCGACTTCAAGCAGGAATGGGAACGTATCTGCGGTCAGATATTCAAATGGACATTGTTCAAACGAGCAGAGAAGGAAATGAGGGCATAAAATTTCATAGAGATAAAATCTAATGTGATTTTGCAGATATGACCTGAAGTGGGCCTGGCTCTCTCCACTTGACTTTTGTGAACTGGAGAAGAAGCAGTTTTCGCCCCAGGTTATTCTAAGTATTTATTTACAAAGTTCCACACTTTTTCAGGTTTATTTTAGATTTGTTCAATAGGCATAATAGAAACCTGAACATTTGAGTGAAAAAACGCCAATCTAGTTTAGGTCTTCTGATTGCCCTACATTTTAAACAATTCAATACCCAAACTAATTTACAATTCAGTGGTTTGGTAAACGGCCTTTTCACGTCTAATTAAAAAAGCTGGACTCTTTGGACTAGGCTTAATCTCGTAAAGTAATAGTAAAATATATCACAGCTTTTGCCCGATTATACCTTTATTTAATTCGTAAAATTCCCAAAAATTAGTGCCAATACTTGTTTGGCATCAAAAATAAGAACTTATTGCCCATAAAAAAAAGTAGAGGAATACGGTTCCATTTTTAATTTTGAGTGAATGCAAATTCATTTCTGGAAAATGGGTTGGATAAAAAGTGTCTAAATATAAATATTTCTCTTAACATTTTAAGAAGTTTGGAAGGTTAAACATGTACCATACTCAATTTTTTTTTATTCAGACATGGAAGACAGTTAAAATAAATTCCATATTTTTCCTCACATTTTTAAGAACGTCTATAGGAACCTTATACTTTTGACATCACGTTTCAACTCTGTACTAAACTCTTTCTTTCGTTCTTGCAGTGGTGCTGAAACTGGACGTTTTTCTTTACTCTGACTCTTGAACCTAAACTGAATGGAATAATGAAATGTATCAGGGGACTTGGGGCGGTGAGGGACATCAGCTGAACAAGCGACAAAAACAGATTTTTGTATCCAGGTGGAAAGATGCGGGGCAGGGGGAAATGAAAGTACACAAAAAAGGCTTCTGGAAACACTCCATATGAAATGAAAACACTGGGGACACATGAAGAGGATGTCCTCGGAGGACTCACAGAAGAAGACGCGCTCACGTCACTAACGCCAAACACGCGGCTGTGATCGTCGCTCTCGCGCGCAATCACCAAATGAGCGATTTCTGGATTAGTTCAAAGATACACAAATATGTTTAAAGTTGTTCTGGGCAAACTTCTGCCTTCAGACGTACGGAAACACTTCAGAGGATGATTTAGCTTTAATTCAGAAGAGTACAGACTGCTAGTCTTACCCTCATTGCTGCTGGTTCCTGCGGCGCCCACAGCCCTGAGTGATATAGTCCACAGCAGTATCACAACCAGCCCCGGGTCTGAAGCCATGGTTGATCTCCCTCACACTCCGCCGGTCTCCGTCTTGCCTTCCTCCCCCTCTCTCCTCCGCTCCGTCTTCTTCCTGCTGCTCCTCCGTGTCCCAGAGTTGAAGAGAGCGCGCCGAGCAGAGTGTTTAGTGTGTGTCTGAGAGTGAGAGTGTGTGTGTCTGGCTGCGAGCTCATTGGAGTTGGGAGTTAGAACCTGCCTCCTCCGCTAGCTTGGGTCTGCCGGCTGCCTCGCGCGCGCACACACACAGACGTACACGGACTTTCGGCAGGATGCAGGGGGGGCAGAGGGGGGGGGGCGAGAGGGGAGGGTTAGCTCGTCCATTAAAGTCGCGTTAGCCAATCAGAGCCGCGCGGCACACTAAACTCTCGCGTGTTCACCACACCTTCTCCATCCCACCTGCCTGGCCAACTCTGATTCTCTGTTTATCTCTCTGGGTCATGGGTTCGGCACACTGCACCCCTCTCTGTTATTTACCCTCATTTGTCACTGGCTCTGCTCTCTCAAACACACACCCAGACACACGCAAACAACATACACACTCTCACCTAGCCGGTGGCAAATAACTGACTGTGGAATGAACCCAAAAACAGCATCATATCTGCAAGGCCAAATGGCATTGATCGGTTATCAGCGTTCCGCGCTGCATTCATATAGGAACCTGCGCTGTGTTCTGGTGTAGCACAGTGTGGCTCAACATGCTGTTAAATATGTGTGTGTCTGTTTGATCTCTAGATCTATTCATCTACTGAACCTCAGATCAATGAACCTGTCCCGATCAATTGCTCTCTGCTGTCACACTCCACACACACACCTTCACAGACCGCTGCAGTGGCAGCTGGATCACACAAATGGGCTTCATTACAGGAGGAAACCGAGATTTTTTTTTTTTTCTCCCGTTACTGTAGCCGGAATCTGCATCTGACTAACGCGGTGCAAATGATGTTTACGGATGTAAAACTACTCAAAGATGTTTCATAATACGGATCTAGACACGCTGCAGGAGGGACGATGTTACAATGCCAACACGATTCTCTCCATCAGAACCAGGATCATGTGAGGATGAATTCTCCACAGAACTTTACTAACAGATGATAACATCCTCTTGATTTATTTCAAAATGTTACGTATGCTTTATACTTAATTTGTGTATTGTTGATCTCCTTCTTATCTCTCGTCATGAATTATCATGTAATCATTTTAGTTCTAGAACAAGCATTGCTAGTACATGTCTCAATGGCTGGCTATTTATGTTCTACTAAACAAATACTTACAGTTCCAAGATTTATAACACAACTGTTTCCAAGTGTGAAGAAAATCAAGACTTTGAGTATATCTTTATATTTCATAGATTTTTTTTGTTTTTCTTAATATTACTATGACTTGTATTAATAATAAAAAAAATACTTTTAACGGGCAGCAATACTGTTGCCTAGTAAAAAGATGGTCATGGGTTCAAATCCCAGCATGGGGTCCTTCAGCATAAAGTTGAGCATGTTCTCCCAGTGTATGCATGGTTCTCTCTGGGTACTCCGGCATCCTCCCATAGTCCAGACACCTGGCTGTTAGGTTAACTGGTCTCTCTGAATTGCCTTTAGGTATAAGGGTGTTTGACTGTCTGTCCTATATTTTCTGAGTTGGCCTTTGATGGATTGACAACGTTTCTAGGTTGTACTCTTCTCCTAGGCCAATGATCTCTAGAGATAGGCACCATCTTCCCCGATGATTGTTTCTCTCTCAACATGTTTCTGTGCTCTAACATGTATAGACTCAGTGTTAGTGATGTTTGTCCAGAGGTCTTCCAGTTAGCCGAGTCTTCAACCGAACATCATGGACCTTCAGCTTTGGAATGTAGAAGGAACTGTCGCAACTCCTCTATAGTTGTGGTGAAGCAGTTCTGCTGCGACCATGGCTTGATTTGCGGACATCCTCATCCATTACCCCATACAGGAATATTGAATGTGAAAGTACATGTAGCATCATGAAGGAGAGAGAGGTTAGTTAAAATGAGTGTCAAGCCCAAACTGAGGCAGAGTCATGTGTGCCAAACTCCTGCTTCCTCCAGCCTGTCTTCCCCCACGGGGTTGGACACACAGGGGGTTTCTGTGTGACCTTATAATGGCTCCTCCACAGAATCTACAGAATTATTCCTGTGTGCAAGTCAAAGACTTCGGCAAGGAAGCCACCGACCAGCTGAAGCAGAGGAAGCCGTGTTGTATTCAGTCGAAAGCAGTTATGCTCTGTTGATGTTTTATTCCTTATCTGCAATGTGTTCATGTGTGAGGCTCTGTTTCTTTACCACTAGGCTGCACTGTCAGTCTGCCAGTCTAATAGGCTGTGAGGACAACAACACTGTTCTATTCACCCTGATGCTGCAGTCTTCCAGGAACAGACGAGGGGAGAAGAGAGAGAAGGGCGCTCTCTGAACCTTTAACATCTTCAACACCCCAAAAACCAACCAAGCAAAAACAGAAAAAAATACTAAAGAAATCCCTGACTTCTGTCACCATGTCATGACTACGAGGATTTATGAAAGGGGAAAAAAAGAGGCTTTGTGATAGGAAAACGGGGCAAGAGTCTGAGCGTAAGAAAGATGTTTTCAAACCAGAGCAAAAATGTTGCAGTGATCCTATTGATATGTGACCCAGAGAACTTTCACCAGGCTTTTTCTGAGACTGAGAGCTTTACTGTAGTGAAGCAGAAAATACTTACAAAAGTACCAACATCCCTTGTGCACCACAGACCTTAAAGTTGGTGTTGGCATGTTTGTTACAACAACACACCTCAATGTATTTCTTTACTATTTTATTTGATAGACCACTCTGTACATTTCCTTTCTCTTTCACAACAGAGAAAGGAAATGTACACGATTAACATTTTTTTCACTCAAACTACAAAGACTAATACAATTTTTAAAACATAAATTTGAGTCCCTTCACCCCATACTTTGTAGGACCACCGTTCGCAGCAGCTGCAAGTTCTTTTGGGTACATTTGTTCCACCTTAACAGTGTGTGATAGCTTGGAGGTCTGTCAATCAATGCTACCCAACTATAGGAGGAAGGAGGCAGAAGCCATTACTCATCCAACACACACACACCACCATTCCAGTATACCTGCAAGAAGAAATGGATACAAACAATGCATAAATTAATGTCTTGGGCTGCCTTCTGAGTATACACCAGAAGGTGAAACTGGGAAAGTCAGACACAGTGCTACTTGAAATGCAATTGGCTGCTTTGCAAACCAGGAACAGTAGGAATACTGTTGATATTAATCCATTTTATGTACTTGCTGTTAAAATTCAAAAATGTTATGTGTTTTAAGATTTATTGTATGGGAAGTCAACTGATTCCTCTTTGGACTTTTATTAGGAACATCAAGGCAGGTGGTCCAGGTTCAAGTGACAAATTCCAGACTGTGCAGTGATCTAACATTCATATCTTAGTTATATACCTTAGAACTAGATAAACATAAAGCATTAGTTCCTATCTTAAATAGATACATGATCCATGGTATGACATAAGCAGTGGGTTGATGTTAGGTATATATACTGCACTGATCAACTTCATTATCAATGTACATTGTCTGGGCGCTGTATAGAAAAATATTCACTGAAGGAGCCATCTTATCTGTGTGACTGATGGTGTTCTGGGGCAAAGATGGATAAACCACCCAGTTATCTGCTGAAGTTTTACACAGTCAGATTTCTCTGACCCACTGAGTTTCAGATATTCCTGTTCACTTTAAATGGGACTTAGAAAAGTGTTCATACTCTTCTACATGCATTCAGATCATCTTCTGAATTATTGTTCTACCTCAACATTCCAAGAGTGGAGATAAGAAAGTCAATTGAGGTTAGCTTCTGTGGTAGTTCCATATTCAGTTAAATACGATATTAGAATTTTTAAAATACAAACTTTTGGAGATGGTGCCAAGTACTTATGAGTGGTTCTGGTCCCCAAACTCCCACATATACCAGGGATCCACTGTGAAGGCTGAGAAAACGCCGGCACAGTGATTCTTTTCGCAAGTTACTGTTTCTCTACAGCCGTAGTGATTCATATTATATTCATGGTTTCCCTGCATGGGGATCAATTCCTTTTCATCAGCTTGGCATCCCAGTTTATCAGTCCCATGTCTCATTTGTGTAAAGAGGAGGCAGTAAACAAAATAACAAAGGATAAGTCACAAACATCAGGCTGAATATTGTAAGTCTCATGGGTCAGCAACCTGACAACAAGTTTTAACACAAAGTGAAAAGGTGACAACATTGTGGAGGTCATTTGGGTCTTTCACAACAACTGAAGCAGTTTGTCGAGGAAAAGTTTAGTTTTTTTGTATGGATGCTTTATTACACACCATCCACACACACACACACACACACACACACACACACACACACACACACACCTACACACACACACACACACACAGACATCTCAAGCTTATTAAAATGGTTCCCCATGGCTCTCTGCTCCTGCAGCAAGTATTTGATAACCCTTCTTTCAGTACACAATATATACATCCAACAAAAGCGTCACAGCTTCAGCAGCACAGTGTGCGCCCCAGTGCATGTGTACACAAGAGCCCTCGAGCCAGAAACCTTAATAAATCCAGCCGGGTTAGCCCGGGAGGTCCGTGGGCCGAACTTGGCATTAAAACCTTAAGGTTTGTGTCTGCATGTGTGACAGTACATTTGGGCAGGACTGTATGCTGGGGAGTAGACAGATGGTGGGGGTCAGTGTGTGCTGCATGTTGTGGGGCTCGCTGGTGTATATTGGCTAAATATAGCTCTGAAGAAACAGAGCTGCTCAGAATCCGGTCACTGACTCTGCTGCCACCATCGTCTCACTTCCTGGGTCAGTTCGGCTCCATTTATTTCACCTCTGTGGAACTGAGACGTTTCAAACCGTACAAGTTTATTTTAGATTATGTTCATTTTTATGGCTAAAATTGACTCACTATAAAAAGACAGGAGAGCAAACGTTGTAAAGTATAAGTTAAGGTGGCAGTAACTTTTAGTTTGTCTTGGTTACTTGGATACAGTATTATAATTGCATTCTTTTTTGTGACACTTGAATGTTTTATATCAGTTGTGTCCAAAGTGCTTGTCCCAAGGATCACATTATCGAATGAAACATTACTTTATCAAAAATGCTTTTATCTTCACTTCTCCTTTGCACTGTGTTCTGATTGGTTGAACTCCGACTGATGCTCTTAATTTAGTCTCTGTGTTGATTAAACAGGAGAGTTAAGTTATTTTTGGAGAGAAGTTGTTTATGTTTATTCTATGTAACTTCACAGCTCTGCTTCTCAAGATGGTCAGTGCTGAACTTACATCCTTCATCTATTGTATATGAAGCAGATATTCACAAGCAAAGGGTGACAAAGCCATTTTTTAAGGTTAACTAGTGAGCAAAGCCTTTATTTACTAATGAAGAAAGTTTAGCCCAGTCAGGTTTCAGAGCTCATCACAGCACCAAGACAGCAGTGGTGAAAGTCACCAATGATTTTCCTCACTGCCTCAGATAATAGTTATATGTGTACTGTTAGATCTCAGTGCTGCTTTTGATACAGTTGATCACAGTATTCCTGCACAATGCACCACCTTAAGTCACTGCTGACATTAACTTTCTGTTCTGTCACATTTTCTCTTTTCACAGAAGTTATACCTGGTGTTCTGACACCTTCCTGGAGGGGCCATCCACTGAGCTGCTGCTGTCAATACTTTCATGTTCTTGTTCCATAAATGATACCTGACCCTGTGTCTCTGTGTTTAGCCTTCTCTCCTCACAAGTAAAGGAGCAGTGATGTTCTTTATGGCATATATATTTAATACTGGCTCAGAGGTTATGTGTTTAGTTGTGTTTCTCTTCAACAACTACAACAACAAAATAGTAATGGGATTTACCGCATTACCCCTTTACTTTTTGTTTGACATAGAAAGTGCTACTGGAGCGGTACTTCTAAGGTTTTTTTTCCTTTTGTGTGTGTGCATGTGTGCGTGTGTGTATGTATCTGCTCTGTCTTCTCAAACCCCCAGTCAGTGGCAGCAGATGGCCGCTCACACCTGAGCCAGGGTCTGCTGGAAGTGTTTTCCTGTTGAAGGAGGGCTCTCCGTTCTGATCAGTTTAAGGAATTGTGACACAGTTAATGACACCATTCAGTCGGCCTTTCCCTGACTTTACAGGCTTGTTCAGGAGGAGAGATTGCCACAAAATCAGTGACTCCAGGCAGTCAGGAGAGCATCTATAAAAGTTATTACCAGTTAAAGAATAAAGTAAACTTGACTGTACTATATGTGGATATATAACAGTTGACAATAGCTGTACCTTAAACACATTTTCAGATAATTATGTCCCTGAGGATGCAACTGTGACAGTCATTTGTCTACATAATAAATGAAAGAGGTGACAAGACACAGCCCTGGTGAGTCCCGCTGGAGAAGAAAAGGACACCAGAGAGGAACACATTTACTTTCACTAGACCTAACAGACAGTGATGGTAATTGTAATGGATTCCTTCAATGTGACTACATTAAAACAATTCCACAAAGCAATGAGGGCTAACATTCCTCCACAGATGTAACACAGCCAATTCGAGTTAATGCAAAGACCTGAAGGCAGCTATTGCACCTAGATGTGTAATGACCAGTTATTAGTTTTAGGGAGGACTTAATCTTTTTTAAATGACCATGTTGGTTAGTATAGGTGAATAAAACCATCTTTAGAAGTCGTGTTTTTTTTGTGTTTGTTTTTCCTCTGGCCACCGTTGACTTATTTAAAAATGTACTTAATGATCTTTAAGTGTGGCATAAATCAAAAACATATGGGTATTGCAAGAGTATATCAATTTATCAGACAATGTAATCTCTCTCCTCTGTGTTTGAAAGTAGCTACTCTACAGGCGTGTTAGCAATCATACAGCTAGCCAACCGAATCAGCCAATCTTGTCTAATCTTTTCAACTAGATACCTCGTTTGATCAGACTCAGTGAGACTTCACCTCTCCGTCGGCTTCATCAACACTATCATTTTCTCTCCTCTCTCTTCAGTGATAACAGAAACTACAAGGTTTCCTGCCAGGAAAAGCACTGATTCATTTCTAACATCTTTAGATCTTATAATTCAAAACCCCTTGCAGGTTTTACCAAAATGGTCAGTGAAAAATTCAAGTTTGCACGACATGAGTCAATAGTTTGTCATAAACATAACTGTATTTTATTGGCATTTGGATGCAGACTAAGATCAATTAGCTCATAATAAGATTTTCAAATCTGAAAACCATGTGCAGTGTTTTTATTTTACTTTAGGGATACTTCTGGGATTATGCACTCCTAATCCTAATCCTAATGGTTTGTGGTTGTAACATAAAAATGTTCAAAATGCATAAATGTACAATTTTGCAAAGCACTGTAGCAGAAAAGTTGAGTAAGCAAATTAAGGAATCAATAAATATACCCAACACATTAGCTGAATTATGCTGATTTATCCCTATAAGTGTAGCAATTATTTCTCCCAGGTTCACTCTAAGAAATAAACTTAATAGTCAAGTCAGGTCAGGTTTGTTGGTACAGCACATTTCAGCAACGATGCAGTCCAAAGTGCAATATATTAAGGCAATATTTATTCATTCAGTAATGGAAACTCCTATTTCTATCTATTATACTGTTTGTGAGAAGAAGAAAAAACCTCTGCTGTCTTTAGATGTGCAGAAAGGACACAGCTTAGTTTTAGCCACAGGTAACGCTTCTCCTGGCTGTTTCTTCCTTTCATGTGTTTGTCTCTGTTTCCTGGACCGCTAGTTCTTGTGTTTGTGTCTCCACTCCGCCTGCCTGTGTGCCAGCAGTTCCCCGTTTAAACCCTGTTCACCACTAACTTACGGCAGTGTTGTTCTTTCTCCCCATGCGGTGGAAACATCAAGGCTTCTGACTGCTCTTTGTTTGGCTCTTTGTTTTCTCCTGTTTTGGCTTCAGAGTAAAGCCGTGTCTCTGCTGGGCTGCAGGTTCCCTTTTCATCCTGCCTTCGACGCACTTATTTCCAGTTCTGCTGAGGTTCCCCCGGCGACTCCGGGTCTCCAGGGATACCTTGCTCTGCACCTTGCTCTTCTAGCTGCCCACCTACCTCTCATTCATCCACTAAGTGTTCATTTTACAACCACTAAACCATCACAACCTTCTTCCCCATCACCTATTAATTACAGTAAATACAACTTATCTCACTAACACTGTAGACTGTGTGTAATATGGAGGTCTTTTATTAATATGTACATTTTGTTAATTAATTCTTTGTTGATGTTGGTATGATGCAATAAAAAAAATCACCTTCAAGAATGTCATATTTTTTCACGCTCTTTACTTTGAGTGGACTGCAAAGTGTTTTCAATAGAGCTGAGGTCATCTGAGAAAACTAAAGGGTTAGTCTGGATTTTTTAAAAATAAAATGACCTTACCTTTAAAATGACGTTCTCTTCTGTGAAATGCTATTGTTTCTGCAGCCGTAGCAAAGTGACATGATATCACTGTGACCGTATTTGGATTACATGTTGAGAATTGCCCTTTGAGGCAGCTGTAATGGCACACGGATGCAGCCAGCAGGCCGAGCCAGAGGAAATGCACGTCTGACTTTCAACAGAACAAAATGCCAACAAACACAGCAATAGTTTCTTGAGAAATTGTTAGCTGCTAGTATTCATTTACCGTATCCTGCCAAAGATATGAACACTTTCAGTTTGGATGGTTTTAAATGTCAAAAGTTAGCCAAAACACACACACATTTGACCAGGTGTTAGCTTGAGGATTGACATCCTCAGAGTGATGACAATTTGAACACCAAAAAAATATCTGAACTAAACCTTCAATGTCAGTTTCCTTTATTCCGTCAAACTGATGTTTTTCAGATTTCTTCCCCAAATAGATCTAAGTTTAAACAGTCTAAACATGGCTATCTCTCCTTCAAAGTGGGTCAGTTCCACTGGAAACAAACTAAAACCCTCCCATGACGCTACCAGAACCAAACCTTACCTTATCAAACAACCCAGCCTGGGCTAAAGACTTTCTCCAAATTAAATCATTTAAAAAATAATATTGGCAACATGCTAATTGACATTGAGGTCTGTATTTATAAGTCACTTTGGTTTCGTGGCTCAGAAAGTGAACAATTTAAGAGCCACTTCACTGAATATATCCTGGATTCAATAAATCCTGGATCATTTTAATGCAAGAGCTAAGTACTTACAAGTTGCTCACTCAAATATGCTGGAAAATAATGTGCATTTAAGATTGTTTCCTTCTTCCCACAAATGTGTGTTTTATGGAACACTTGTGAAAAAAACCCAAAAAACCACCTATGAAGTGCACTCCTGTTGATAAACCCGTTTGTGTTTTATTTCGTCTCTTCAGCCATCATCAGCTCTAACATGGTAGGTGAAAAGCCCTGTGTCACTATTCCAACAAAGTTCATATATAACTTTTGCTTTGAGAGAAGCAAAAGTTACTGGTTGATGACCTTAAAAACATTTCAGAGCATTGGACTGATATCAAACCTCTAATGAGCTCGTTTTTTTCTGTCACGTCTCCTCACAGCTGGAGGTGTTTTGAAGTGCGTGTTCATCCTAGTTCGACACGACTCTCAGAAGTACATTTGTGACAAATGACATAATGTGCCCTAAAACCCCTTTGCCTCTTTCCTCCACACAGATGTCTGATTAGACAGATATCAGTGGAGTCATAAGTGTTGATTATTCAGGCTCATTTACCTGCTTATGCCTCTGATTGCTCCTTCACTGCCTTTTCTGCTCCATGTTTTCACGTAGAGCTGCTCCTGCACAAAACTCCTCTGAGGCTGAACGTCTGCTGCGGCTGTTGGCATCACCCACAAACAGGTCCTGCCATTTAAGTGATCACTTTTGTAAACAGACACAATCTGGAAAAACACTTTGACTCTGAAAGGCAGCTCACCCCTTTGGCAATAAGTGTAAAAATAACCTCTAACTTATTTAATAAACGACATGAGGAAACTAACAATGTTTTGATTCATAGCACAGTGTGTAAATTAATGCAGCCAAATATAATTTTTTTAACGTCTTCTGTCCAGCCATGTGACAAATAGAATTGTTGTCTGAGTACTAAAGTAAGGACAAGCAGATTTACTTTGGTTTTCACAATCATTCTCCACTATTTATTTACATGAAACTTTTGAGAAATTGCCTTGGATTTATTTCATGTAATGGACACATAGATGTAAAAGAAATGGAGAAAGGTGGGGAAAAGACTAGAGGGAGAGAAAAGATAGGAGAGGAAGATAGAAAGAGGAACAAAGAGAATGCAAGTAAAAGTCTGAAGTCTGTTTCTACACCTGCAGAAACAGAGAAAACAAAAAAATCACTGCAGCTGCTCTTCCATTACACATGTGCGCAAACATTTGTTGATTGATTTACTGATTAAAGAAGTTGGCTTCTTGTTCAGGGCAGGCGTTGTCCCAAGTACCTTACACCAGTTAGGGGCTACGCATGCAGCATTTTGGGGAGGTTTTAATCTGCGATTTTACATTAGAGCTATGGATTCAACACGTTGGAATGACACACAACTTTTTATGAACTGTGTGATGCTGTGAGAGCTCTGGTGGAGCCAGCTGCCTATTTCCACCCCCAGGCCCTCAAAAACAAACTATCATCCTCCTGCTACTTCCTGTCATCGTCTTTGATGTTGTTGCCAGTAAAATCCTACTATTGATTTCTTGACTCATGTGATGCAAAAAAACTGTTTCCATTGCAGTTTTGCAAAATGCATCTATTTTGATACTGCCAAAAAACCCACTTCTTTTATGATCCATGTTTTTCTGTGTTTATTTTTGAGTTTTTTCCTGTTTATTGTTATCCTGTTCCCTGTGAGTCAGCATCTTCCCCGTTGATTGTCTCCTTCCCTTGATTACCTGGTGTGTATTTAGTCTCCCCTGTTGTCTGTATTCCTCGTCGGGTCCTTGTCTAACGTATCTGTTTAGCTGGCCAGTAGAACTGTTAAGTCCTGGTCAGCTTAGCTCTTGTTGTCTTTGTCTAAGTTCATCTATTGTTCATTGTCGGCTCGCCAGTAGAACTGTTTAGACCTGGTTAGCTTAGCTCATCGAGTCAGTCCGTGTTTTCAGTTGCTACCGGTATTAGCTGCGTGCTACTCTCTGCCCTGCTGCCTGTTTGGACTGAGGAGCATCTTTCTATTAAATAAATTATCATCACCATAACCTGGGTCTCGGCGTCATCTCCTCACCATCAACCTACAACCACCGATTCATGACAACTTCATCTTTGTGCAAAATTATTTGATTAAAAAACACAAAGATTTTGAAATAAGTGTGTTTTTCATTAAGCAAATTTATTTTCGGAATTTCAATTTGTGCAACTTTATGGTTGACGAAAACACAGATACTGATAACCAGTTTGATATTGGTTAGATGGGGTGATAGTGACCAAGAAGGTTGAAGTTCATCCTGGTTCATCTGACCTCTGTCAGTCACTGAAGTGTTGGCTAAGACACTTCAATTGTTAGCTTTCCAAAAGTACTTTTAAGGTCTTGTTTAACCGCATTATTACTGCATTACTGCATATCGTCATCAGTATCATGACGATATGCAACACCAGTGTTCCTGCTGCATGGCATCAATAATAATCCAAAGAAATTTCATAATCCCCAAAATCCTAAAAAGCAACAACAACAGGATGTTTATTAACGTAACAGGCCAGTCTTTCAGTTTATGTAAATTTCATTGATTTAACTTTTTTTTCTTGTTTAAAGGTTGAAGAGTGAGCAGGGACCGTGAGAGGGTCTTACCAAGCACAGCGTCAATAATGAGGTTTTAGCCTGAATCTGTTTGTGAGCACGTCGGTAGCTGCATTTGAACTTGTTTATGTGCGCTTGTGAGAATGTGTGTGAGACAAAGAGTATGCAAGCAAAGAGAGGAAGTGAGTGGGTTGGGTTCACAGTGGTCGGCGATGTTGTTCGGTTCTGTTCTGTTTAATCCTAATTAGCAGCCTGCCTGTAAGCCTCAGATGTAGCCTGACAGTTCAGCACACACTGTTTTCTTAAAATCAATTTTCCTAAAACAAGCGTTATTCCCATAGCAAGAAGAGGATAACAGAGTCTTGGTTCCTTTTTTTATTGAGGGGTTTGGGGGGAACATGACATTTCAGGCCCAGTCTGACATCCCCAAAGACAAATAGCCAAAAGTGATGAGTTGTCGTGTATTTTGTCTCACAGAAAGTCTGTCTTGACTTGTTTAAAAACCCCAAGAGTTGACAGACTGACAGGGACGTCCCTGCTGAGACCCTGTCAGACACTGTGTGTGTGTGTGTGTGTTTATACTTCAGATGTGTGTGTGTTATCAGGGGTCAGAAAGGGTCTGTGTGACGTATAACTCCTACTAAATTAAATCTGGAAGTGAAGCAGGTTTACATGAATCATGATCAGGAATTCCTGGGTATCACAGCCCTTTGCCCCAATCTGATGACTGAAGAGCCAGACTGACAGAACAATAAGTACGTCTGTTGTTGACCTCATATGTCTAATCAACAAAGGAGCAGCAGCAAAGGTCTCAGTATTGAAAATGTTGCTTATTTTGTCAATAAGATCAAGTTATTACACACCCTGCGATTAACACCATATTTAATTTTTATTGACTCTAACAACTATTTCTTTTCTTAGTACTAGTTACATATTCAATATGATCAGTTCTAAGAGCCACAATGTCTCTGTGTTCTGTTAGGTCCAAAATCCAAAAAGATGAGGACAAAGTGGATTGGGCGAGTCTCACATGCTTCACTCAAGAAGTGTCTGTGGACTCTCTATTGCCATGGAAACTCTATGCATATAATTTGTGCTACGTTAACTTTCCAGGTTCATTAGGTGGCATTATTAAAATTTGACTCAACGAGCCTGCTCGCATATTTTCTCATTTAAGACTCCATGTGAGTCAAAGATGATAAGACCAGAAGGAAAATGAGTGGAAGGTCGACTCTGATCCTGTTTAAATATAAAACCACCGAACATCATCTGTCTGGACCTGGACGCTCTGCAAGGGCCTTGACTTGTGTTTCTCTCCTTTCCTGTTAAACCTTCCGCCATCTTTATCCCTTTCTTTTTCATCTCTGCATCTATTACATTTGAAATACACCAAAAGAAACCTCTAATAAAATTTGATATACAACTGGAGCATCACTGTGAAAGTGAATCTGTTGGACCTCATCTTCAGTCAGACTGGAATTCTGAGTGCCAGGACACATAAGTAGTAACTTTTCAAAAACATGATGCACAAAGTAAAAAATACAAATTAAAGACGGCTCTTGTTTTAAACCAGACAAACGAGTGTGTGTCTCAACAGGTTTCCGTCATAATCAACAATGTTTTTGTGAACTTCTGGAAACTTCTGGTGAGTTGGTTCATGTTCAGCGAAGCAGCTGCTGTTACATCTGAGGTGTAAAGAAAACATTCACGTCTACAATCTTAAGCTAGTTTGTCCCTGGGAAGTTATTATGTCATCACAGTCAGCAATAAAGACAATAACAAACACTGCATGAGGATATATCTCTGTGATTAAAGGCTGGCATGTACTACTCTGGGAACAGTTGTCATTTTAAAGGAACGCTTTTTTTTTTTTTTTTTTTGCAAAGGGACTCTTTAAAATCCACTGATCTGACTGGCGGCGCCTCCTCCTGTCATCTCCTAACGCATCTCCTCGCTCATTTCCACTTCTGAAGGAAATCCTACCTGCCTCACGGAGGCAATCCCTTTGTGTAAGGTGAGAACGAGCTGCTCGTCTGAGCGTAATTGGAGGAAGTTATCTGTCTCCTCACCCCTGGGGTTTATTTTTACAAGCTTGAAACAATGATGTCAATTCATCCCAGTCTTTTATGTTTCTCTCCGCATCCATTTCCACTGCGCGAGGATCGATGTGGGACACATTCTGCAGGCTGATAAACTGTGACTGCCCCATTATACGCTGAGGCCAGCCAGCACTAAAGTGGCAGGAAAACACATAGAGCTACATCTGATCTGAGGGAATAAAGGAGGACATGAATATATCTGCGAGCATTTGGCCAACAGGAGCATCCCCATTCAATCCCAAACTGCTTCTGAAGAGCTCTTTATCTATGACAGCCGCTCTCAGAGGAGCAGTTTGTACATTTAAAGAAGAAAAATGAGGAAGGAGAGGGGAAGGACGAGGAGCGAAGGAGGGAGAACGGCGACATCTCACAATTCCTTGAAAAACTAGTCTTTCTCCTCAAACTTTTCACATTGTTTCATGCTAAACCACAGTCCTTCATGTAATGTTTTAGGGGGGATTTATGTGATAGACCAACACGAGTAACACATAAAGTGTTTATTATGAACAGTGTCGCTTCAACTCCTCTTTGTACATATTTGTCCATTTTCTGAACTCAATCTCAATCAAGCCGGATGGAGAGAGTCTTTTGAAGATGAATTTTCAACTTCCCTCCACCCCTCCTTCAAATTTTGTAATTTAATTATGCATTTTATTAAAGTGAGCGAAAGCTGAGTGAATAAAAAAGTCTTCACCAATTCTCAATTGGAATTAGGTCTGGGCTTTGACTTGGCCATTCTAAATAATCAAAAGGCTTTGATAACTTTTATTGTCACCATAAAAACAATTCAGAGTTTGAGTTCCATTCAATGTTTGAAAAGTTTTATTTTTATTATTTCCTCCACTGTTTGTTTCATGAGAGCATCAATAAATATTGGCATCACAGCCAAATGTTAGCATTTGGGTAAAATCAGATCCAATTGCTTCAAACTTCAACAGAGTTCAGGCTTCCAGCAAAAAATCGTTCCAACAGTCAAGAGTCCAGACCTCTCCGGACAAAGCGAAACGGTCAACAAGGGGCTGGTTTTTACCAGGCCAGTCTGCTGCAAGGCAAAATGTAGAAAACATTAAATGAGGTGTGAATATTTCTGCAGCTCTTTTTGCTTTCAGATGAGAGTCGCAAAGAAATGAGTCAGAATCTCCACTGAAGAGAAGATGGAATGATGATGTCAGCGTTTCTGCGTGACGCGCACACACACGTCTGGAAGATCAGAAAGTCTCAATGCGTCTTTGTGCCGGAGACTGAAAGGGTGGCAGGGTCTGTCAGAGACTGTGGGAGGTTCTGCAGAGCTTTGCATTATTGGAGGTGGGGTCAAGCAGAGTTCAGCATTGTGCAGTTTGACCCAGAAGCATTGTCAGGATAACGCACACTAATAAGTATGTCCAAACTTCAGCTTCTTGGGAGCAAATTGCTCGCAGCGCCTTGAAGCGCTGCATAAACTCACACATACACACACATAGAGCTGATGAGCTTATCTCCACTGAATGCAGCCTATTTATTTGTTTGCCAAGACTGTAGATATAGCATAGGGAGCAAAAAGCCCAAGACACTGTAAATCCATTTATGTGTGACAGAAAATGCCAGTTTGTATCCAGCCATGTGTGTGTGCATCTGCACGGTCAACTTACCATCAGACCCAACTGAGAGTAAATCAGAAGGAGCCCCTTTGTGTCCACAGCGCGCCACCTAGGAGGACGGGGGGCCATTTGTATTCAGGGGGCCTCCTGCACGTTGGTGAACTGCCTCACTTAATCAGTCCCGTAAAAGCCAAAGCAAATCACTGCAAATCACTCTCGTGTTCTGATTAGCAAAAGCCGAGCCTAACAAGGAGAAAATGAATCTTATATTACTGATTTAGATCTTAGCTCCACACGCAGGATGATATTCTGCGCAAGGTCAGCTCCATTGTTTTTTTAAAGCTCGGGACATTTGCTGGGTTTCATGTGTTTCCGAGGATCATCAGCTGCTGGATCCTCTAAAACCTTTACATTTCCGCTGTGATCGCAGAAGATGTTTCAGAGTTCTTCAAAGAAAGTTGAAAAAGGAAGTGGAAAATGTGCGGCTGTCTGCAAAATAGGTGACAAATCTGATGAACTTTAGTTTCAGGGAGCTTTGTGGAGATATGAAAACATTTTGAATGTTTTACCTGACTGTCCACCTCCCTGAGCTCCAGCCACTACTCTGTCCATATTGAGTCTTCAGCAACTCTAAACTGAGCTTTAGTGTTTAGAGTACTCTTCAATGACTATTATTATACTCAAATTCCCAATAAAATGAGATTCATGTGTAGAACTAAAAGCACCACGCGGACTTGTAATGACAATTGGTCCAGCCAGTTGGTACTAGTAGTCTTACAATGTGTTGAATGGACCTGAGTGCAGTGAGTGTGCCTCAAGGGATGGTAGTAAAAGATAACCAAATTGTCAGTTTTCCTGGCTACCATTACAGCATGATTAAAGAACACAAAGTCTTTGGTCTGATGAGAGCAAATGGAGCTTTTTGGTCATCAGAGCAGATGCTAAAGTTTTATGGACAACAAATTTAGGTGACAGTGTGTTAAATTTTATGTCATCTTATTTTTGGGATGGTTGTGGATATATTCGTCTCTTTCTTATTTTGTTTGTTTTTGGTTGGACCTTGAGGCTGAAATAAAGTTTCCGTCTACCTATAAACACATCATCCGTACTATGAAGAATGGTGGTGGCAGGATTATGCTGTGGGGAGTCTTCTTGGCAGGAGACCCTGGAAGGGTTGTAAAGGTAGAAGTTTAAATAAATTCAACAAAAATATCTGGAAATCCTGGAGAATAATTACTTTCCAACTACTTGCAGCAAACATCCAGCTCCAGCTACACAGAGAGAGTTTGAAGAAAAGGTGGGGGTTCTGGAGTGGCCCAGTTAAAGTACAAATCTCAGTCAGATAGTGAATTTGTGACCTGAACAGCTGATCCCTGAAACAGCCTGACTGATGTGGAACTTATTAGCAGGAAGAATGGAGAAAATAGTCATGCAATCTTTGATTTCATGTTGAATGTTTTTATTAAACTTGTAGAAATCAGATTTGCTTTGACAATTAAGGTGTTTTTTTGTAAATGTTTTTGTCAAAAAAGCCAAATTATTTAGATCATAACTGGCTTTTAAAAGCAATAAAATGTCAACTCATCCAATGGAATGAATGCTTTTTATAGCCACTGGAGCTTGGAAGCGTTTTGCTGAGCACCTCAGAGTTTACAGTTATTATGTGAATAAACATATTCATAAATTCAGTCTCTTCATTTCCCGTAGCCCTTCTGGACTCATTTACAGTAACTCTGTAATCCAACTAAACAGTGTATAAAATTTACACAGAAATGAAAACTACCTGCTGGGTCTGTCTGTCCTGGAGGTTTGACTCATTTAGGAGCGTCTGCAGCTTGTTACACGCAGACGGACTATTTATTCAAATTAAAAGGAGTCAAATGAAGGACGTTTTGAAAGCCGTGCGTCATTTTCTCTCGTTTGTGTTGGATACTCACATAAAATCATTATAAAATATGATCAAGTTTGGAGTTATTCCGTAACGAATTGTGAAAAAGTTCAAATGGTATGAATAGTTTAGGAAGAAGCTTTAGTCATCAGTAATGATACTGCTAATCATTTCTATTGTTCATAAATGCAGTGGAAGTGAGTGGGAGCCATGAATGAAGAAAGTAGAATTTCATGTGACAGACTGTTCAGATTTAACTCTTCATTCACCAGAAAAAACAAGTCAAGATATAATTTACTGAAGCTGAAATGTTGCTTTAATGCAACGACAAATAACAATAGAAGCAGTTTTTACAATCACAGATGTTAATTGATGCCTTTCTGTGATATTGCTGTGAGAAAACTGAGTTTGGTCATTTTGGAGTTTTAGTTTATCTTCAATTGTTAGAAAAGTAGAAAATACTCCATCAGTTCCTCTGTTTCTTTTTGTGTATCTGCTTTGTGTTCTCAAACCTCCAGTCACTCGTTCTGAACCAGGTTCTGGTTCTGTTGGAGGTTTCTTCTTGTTAATGGGGAGGTTTTCTTCCCACTGTCGCTACATGCATTCTTGGTCTCAGAGTTTTCTGCAAAATCAATGACACAATGCAAGCGATTTCCGTTGTGTGTTCGTCCAGGAGGAGTGAATCCTGCAGGTCAAAGACTCAACGCAATCTGCTGGGTTTCCTTAGACCAAAATGTTTTAAACTAATTTGAATAATAAACTATTATGAACTGTTTGATAACTAGGATTGATTGGAATCTGTGTGATTGAATTGAAATGACTTTTTTCTTGTAAAGTGCTGTAAAATGGCACTCAAAGATAGGTGACTGATGGCTGCAGATGATATTGTTCTTCCACTTCCCAATTGATTGTTTGACCGCAGTTTATTTCTTGCAAAAATATGGACAAAACAATTAAAACAATAACTAAAATTCTCTTAGTTGAAAATGAAAGTTAACTTAATCTGATTCAAAAAGTGATCAAAAAAATAAATCTTTTTACAAAAGCTTCCTGGTCATCACACACAAAAGTCCTCAACCACACGCTGTGTGTTCGCAGTAGGAGGGTCTAAACATCCCCAAAGTGATCTACTCTATTCCAAATCTAAAAAAAAATAATTCACGATTTTGGTTGTAAACTAACTAAAGTATGTTCTAGCTGCCAAAACAAAAAAAACAAAAACAAATTGATAGAATTTATGATTTAAAAAAAGTCAACATAAATGGCTGCAGCAGGCGCTGTATAAATAAACTGAATTGAATTGTTTAATTCTGCTATCTTTTTGTTTTAGTCATGTCTCTGTCACATCTACAAGACAAAACATTCCCTGGACTTCATGCCTTCATGTAGTGGCACATTAAACAGAGCAACCTGGTGGCTGATTAGTGGCAAAATAAAAAATCTTCCACTCTATCTAGAGACTACATATTTTCTGTTGACTTTAATGAGAAACACTTTTCTTGTTTTAAGTAAATGGTGTCATTTTTGTAATATCTTTACCACCCAGTGGAGCTCATTGTTTCCAACAGTTCTCCTCTTATTATGAAATAATGAGCCCCGAAGTGACTCTATGAACATACATCTGCACCGTAAAGGTTACATTCTCAACATCAATATTGTAAAGTGCAGCTTCCATCTCTAGAAGCCATGGACAGGAAATAAAGGTGTTCTGTTCAGCGACAGCCTCAAATCAATCTAAACACGTTTTTTCCTCCTTTAACAGTTTAGAACACAAACCATCTGGATCTTTTCATTCTTTTAAAACCCTTGGGTGTGCTAAAAATTCATTACTGCTTCACTGGGCTACGCATCAACATAAGATGAAGCAGCAGCACAAAAATGTCAGAGATTGTTTAAGGGAAGCCGTTTTTGGAAGTGATGAAACACTAATTCCTCACATGACGACTTTGAAAGCATCTATCATTGCATGTTTCAAACATTGACAGATGAATAGATGTTTCATATTACACATCGATGACAGAGTGTTGACAGAAGGACCAATGTGATGCTGAGCTGTGGCTAAATCACACACCTTCACAGGGCCTGGAATGTTGGAGCTTAAAAGTGTGGATGCAGACGTTGCGGCATATCCCACTGCTGGATAAACGTTGTGTGGCATCTACATTCTTCTTCTTCTGCTCCTGTGAGTCGCTTTGGGATAGTAAACCTTTCAAACAAAAGTCTGATTGCAGTCGCATCTAATTAATAGTATGAATCACCACCCAAAATTCAATAAATGGGATTTTTATCTCTCAATAATTTTCTGTCTCTTCTTCTCTTGCCAAGTGGTTCATGAAGGTCACTTGTGATCCACTGGTGATCTACTGGTCATCCACTGGTGATCCACTGGTGATCCACTGGTGATCCACTGATGATCCACTGGTGATCCACTGGTGATCCACTGGTGATCCAGTGACCTTCATCTCACCGTTCTGGTTTACTTGATGATGTCCAGACACTCTGATGTTCTCTCCACAGCGATGGAAAATAATAAAATAAATCAATGTCGCAACTTTTAAAAAGTAAAATCACAATTTTTCCAAAACAAAATTTGTTAAAACAAACAAAAAAATGCAGCCCTTAAGCCAAAATGGATTTCTTAACATTTTTATTCCATTTTGCATTATTCTTCCAACTTACGCCAAGCTCATCTGAGATTTATTCTTGGAATATTACTCACTGCTAGTCACTTCATATAGTTATATTAAGCAACAGTGACAAGCAGAGCAGGAAGCAGAATAAGTTGTGCTTGAACTCAATAACTCTCAGTAACCAAAACAGCATCTTTAATAGTTCAGCTTCACAATCTCACATTTCATAATGTAACTATTAATACTCACTGTGTGCTTTTACTGTTGTTGCTGCTGAATTAATGACTTTTTTCTTTGTATGAATGCTATTTAAACTCCGATCCTCGTCTGCCTTCGAGGCGTTGGGTCAGAGCTGAATCATCTCTGCGTTATGAGAGGAACTATAAGTGAACTTCAGAAGACGTGAGAGCTCAGAAGGAGAGAGCAGCAATGCTGGTGGGAAGTTACAAATCCAGATGAGCAGTTTGTATTTTACACCTATGAAAAGAGAAACTGAACTTTGGTGCGCTGCCTGTACAGCTTGAGTTTTCAACCAGATAAGCCAAAGGAATGTCTCCAGCACATTAATATTTACAGGGTGATATTTTAGACCCAGAGAAATTATGAAACTCATTGATGCTGAATCAAGTGAAGTTTCCAAAGTCTCACTTTAGACCATGTTATTGTGAATAACATCTGAATATACAATATGTAGACTTAAACTTTATTTGGCACCATCAGGTCTAAATTGTGGCTGTGTTAAAATTCTGTCTGTTGCTCAGTAGCAATGATTTGAAACCTAAACAAGAAAATATTTAAAAATAGTTTTTTTCACATTTGAAATCAAAAATTGAAACCTAAATCTTAGATGAAACATGGCGTCATTTAGATACTTAAAAGTGACATCACTTTTAAAAAAAAAGTGATGTCACAAGGTAACACAAGTAAATGTAATTGAGTAAATGTTACTGCCCCAACCTTGTTCACCAGGACGACCACCACCTCACCTGAGGAAGCTTCACCTGAGGAAGCTTCACCTGAGGAAGCTTCACCTGAGGAAGCTTCACCTGAGGAAGCTTCAACCACATCCAACATTCCATCAACTGGAAGTCATTAGGTTTTGAAGCCAGAGTTTTGTGTGGGACTGATGTTAGCATGAACAACCAGTTACCAAAAGAGATCATGTTAGAGATCACTATCTCTAGGCATCGCCTGGGCAACAGCCCATTTAGGTACCATCAGATCACGCTGACCGCAGCAGGCTGAACTAAACAAGCCCAGGTAGAGGCTGACGTGTAATTTGTGAGCATGCTTGGATCCTGTGGCTTGCCATCAAGGACTCCAACATGTCTCACATTACGGTCATTCACCCATTCACAAAGTCATGCGCTGATGGTGACAAGGTGCTGGACAATAGCCACAGCTGCCCTGAAGCAGTGTGAGAGAAGCGAAGCTGCCACACACCGGCGCCACTAGGCGCTAGGTGAAGCGCACTAGGTGAAGTGTCTCATCCCAGGACACAACGACAGAGGTGATCAAACCAGCAACGTTCCGACTGCCGGGCGAACTCCCACCACCATCAGCCCATATTATTTAATATTATTGCCATGCTATTGTGGAACACTTTCAATTCACCCACACTCATAAATCCTCTCTACCACCTTCATAATCACACACACTCTGTGATGAACTCATACAAAACACCTGGATCAGGACTGGGATTTCAAAACAGGTTCACGTTTTTCAGCAAGAACCATTTAAAGCAGACATTGTGTTGCTTCGAGACTGAATGCAATCAACAAACGGTAATCTCTTAATTAGTTGTTAAAACAGATAGAGGTAGTCATTTTAGGCAGTAAATACAGCTAATTTAATGGAAGGAAATTTTTACTTGCAGTTCATAGCTCCCAGTCAAGTATTCCATTAAAGAAGTGGATGAACGGTGTTGGTCTGTGATGCTCATATAATCTGTCAGATCAGGAGTTTTTCTGCCTGACCACCACTCCAACACAGGCAACAGTGCTGCTTCTAACCAGCAGCACTGTTCTGAAACACACGAGGCACGATTCACTTGAAGGGGCCACACACTAGTGAGGGAAAAAAAAAACATATCCAAACTTTGGAGATTTAGAGCATTATTACTAAAGGGTGTATGTAAATTTTACCAGATTGTTTGAAAGGGAACAAACATTTCTGTCTGACTAATGTCCTGTGGGAGGCAGAGAAGGTTCACATGTGAGGCAAAATCATTTCTTAATCATTGTGCAAAGGGGAAAACAAAAATGGAGATGATTTGGGATTAGAACAGATAGTAAACAGTTTAGAAGCAAATTATGCCAAATCCCAAGATACATTTCTGTTGAACGAAATCAGAAAATGAAACTGAAAGTAACAGAAAACTGGAAACAAGGACACAAATCCAGATAAATCCAGATAATCCAGAGGTTGTATTTGGAGAAATTTAGCAATTTCATATGTCTTTGAAAATCCTTGCAAATGACTAAAAGACTAAAAATAAAATTTAAACAATCACAGACTGCAATAGTAAATCAGCTAATGACCCATAAGTCATACTTTTCAAACTAAGTAAGTCAACAAAATTGAAACAATGTATATAAGACATATAATGAGTTCATATTCTGATTATGTGTTGCTGTTTCAGTTTTTTTTGTTGGTTTTTTTATGGAAAAAGATTACAACAAATGTTGACTTGAGGCACTTTGAAAAAAAAACAACAAAAAAAGAAAAAAACATGTACACAAACCTCTGTTGGAAAGTTTTCCATTTCAAGAAATGAAGCTGACTGGCTGGATTCAGTCCCTGACTTTGAAGCAATCTCTCCTCTTCAACAGTCCGGCGTTAACACCAACTAGAATTGTGTCGTTAGCTTAGCGTCAGGCTAAACAGAAAGCAAGGCCAGGTGAAACATTCATGAACAGAAACTTAATGGGAGAAATAAATGCAGATAGAGTTGTAGGAGAATGTGGCAGAGTGGGAAAAGGTGGTCAGTGTCGTGATCCGTGGTTTTGTGTATTTATATTTGAGTTTTCTGTGTCATCCTGTTCCCTGTCAGTCCTGTCTCTGCGTCTTCCCCGTTGATTGTCTCCCAGCTGTGT
>CAEGAF010005177.1:0-19019 GCA_903067075.1 Micropoecilia bifurca
TGCATTTTGTCAGAATTCCTAGGTTTTTGTTTGTCCACCCGTCTCTTGATGATTGACCACAAGTTTTCAATGGGATTAAGATCTGGGGAGTTTCCAGGCCATGGACCCAAAATCCCTATGTTTTGTTCCCTGAGCCAGTTAGTTTTCACCTTTGCTTTATGGCAAGTTGCTCCATCATGCTGGAAAAGGCATCGTTCATCACCAAACTGCTCTTGGACGATTGGGAGAAGTTGCTCTCGGAGAACATTCTTGTACCGTTCTTTATTCATGGCTGTGTTTTAGGCAAGGCTGTGAGAGCCGACTCCCTTGGCTGAGAAGCAACCATCAACGGTTTCAGGATGCTTTACAGTTGGCATGAGACAAGACTGGTGGCAGCGCTCACCTCGTCTTCTCCCAACAAGCTGTTTTCCAGATGTCCCAAACAATCGGAGAGGGGATTCATCAGAGAAAATGACTTTACCCCAGTCCTCAGCAGTCCACTCCCTGTACCTTTAACAGAATATTAGTCTGTCTCTGATGTTTTTCATGGTGCTGCCCTCCTTGAGACCAGGCCTTGCTCCAAGAGTCTCTGCCTCACAGAGTGTGCAGATGCACTCAGTTTGTTTCAAACATGTCTGATTAAAATGTATCAAATTGTTAAATGGATAAAAGTGTTTGGCAAACATTTAGTGCCATTTTGTCATGAATTATTTGTTTCACAGGTAGTTGACTTAGGAGGTTCTGCACCAGCAATGATCTTGATCTTCCTGTGAGAAAAATGTAGGATAGAAAAACTTTACAAATTCATAATCTGCTTAATAAAATAAGAAATGCAGAACTTTCCTTTTTTTACTGCTTTACTTAAATAACTGACATGTTATGCTTCTGGTATGTTTCACACAGGAAGATTATTGGTGGTGCAGAACCTCCTACAGTTTAGTGTGCAAATAATGATCAACTTTTCTATTAATACCTACTCAATGTAAGTGTGTCAATGGTTTAAAGGCTCATAAAATACAATTCACATCTACCACTGCAAGGCTTTTGCAATTGGAGTTAATTTAAGACAGCACAACGCCGATTTGGTCCTGACACCTTTCAGACAAGCTGTTAACCTCAGCCTCCAGGACTAATCTGTCTGACAAGGAAGTAAATAAAAATAACAAGCGTCAACCACTGTAGACAAGACCTGCTTATAACCTTAAGACAGAACTGCACTGCAAAAATGTGGCACCGTCCCTTCAATTGCTTTTTTGTTGTAGACTGGAAAACTGTTGCTGAATAGCAGCAACTATTAGAAATATAGATAAACAACAGCATATTTCTGAGCAATCTTCTGTATTTACACTGCTTTACCAACAGAAGCTGTGCACTGTTATGATATGTGTGTTATTTAATAAGACATGAGTACAAAAACAAAAGTGCAAAAAAAGGTTTACTGCAGCTGTTGGTACTCTCTCTGCAAGCAGCAGGCTTATTGTATTTTGAGTTTAGTGTTGGTGAGAAACTTTCAGTTTTATTATTGAAAGTATTTCCATTATTTTATGAATGGCTACCATATTTCCAAATCTTGGACAGTGAGAAACATCTACCACTAAATTCAGTGAATGTATCTCCTTGTTAGAAAAGTTAAAATGTTGTAATGCTAAAAGTCAAAGTATAACTTCATGAGAAAATTTAATTTTGTGAATATATTTTTACATCTCTGTAGCTGTTCAACTCTTAGAATCAGATTTAGGGTAAAAAAAATTAAATAAAAAATGCTTTAGGTGTGTGTGGTGTGAAATCAATGGCATCTTCAGACTTGCTGAAATCACATAAATGTTGCTGACCCAGTCTGGCTTTCTCTGTGTTTGCTATATTGGAGGGAGCAAAGATGTCACATATTAAACCACCTAGAAAAATGGGTTACGGTTGTTATACTGTGACGTTTGCCAGGATTGTAATTTAGCAGTTTGAATGGTGACGCCTTTTTGGGGATTGTTTTACCAGAAAATCACTCAAAGCCACTTAGAGCAAAATAAGCTGTTTTTGAAAGCTTCAGTTTCCGTCGTTTATATTGAATCTCTGAAAATCTGCTTGGCAAGAGATATTAATAGTGTTTCGTATGGCATGCCATAAAGTGATAGATTAACATAACTATTTATTGAAACAGTCATGTGAATATTCAATAGAATAGCTTGTTGATGCATTCATTTTTATTAAGGTGGCATATTAAATCATTATTAAACTTTGTAAAGAAAAGATGTGAGACCTTTTCTTTGAAAGATTAAGGATTGAAACATTTTAAACAGTTGCGTACATTTTGCTGAAAACAGTGAGCAAAACAAATCTCTTTTCACTTTTTGTCAAGAAAAAAACCAACCACAGATAATTAGAAATTCTACACGCACTTGCAAACCATCTGCATGTTTCATGACTCCATGGAGCAGAAATCTATTTGTAAAAACAGGGAAAATCAAATTTGACAGCCAATGATTGACACAAGTCCCTCTCACCTCCAAATAATATATTTCTCATAATCACAACCTGCTTCCAACTGCGCTTCATGCCTGTAGCAGCGAAACATCCAAAAGTCAGCTGTCACAGCATGAGTGCATTTCTCTGCACCACCGACTCTTTAGAACAGGGTCCAGAGACACCAATTTGTCAATTGACAGCAGTCACAAAAGACCACAATAATAGTGTTTTGAGTAATGTGTGCTTTCACACATTTTTCTCTTTCTGCTGCTCGATCCAGCTGCCCTGGTGAAACTGATGTTGCTTCTCAACACCCAAAGTGCAACAAGCTCTAATTTTGGATGTTAAAAAAGGTTATATATAAACAGAAGGTTATATAAAAAATGGTGTAACATTTTATGCACACTTATACAGTGTTTTCCACTCACTCTTAAAGTTTGAATTTACTACTATTGTGTGTTACCTTTTTTCGTCTTTAAAAAATGTTTCAGCAGAAAGAAAAATGATTTCAAATCAGACTGAGAACCTTTTTAAAAACATAGCAAAAAACTAAGTTTACGTTTCCACCACATAGAACATTGAGTATGGCAAGATAGGTAAAACTATCTGAAAAAGTCAATAAGAGAACTACTGGTAAGGAGAACTTCTTGTAAGCTATAGATACTATCTAATTAATTGGATGGCATGTCAGGGAAAAGGTTTCTGTTGCCCATAATGCTTATAAAAATGCAGTGTTTGCTAAATGCTAAGCAGCCTTAACTCAATGTTCATCAGGCAGGAAGCAAAGGAGTATTTAGAGAATTGATTCATGCTCTCTGTTGGCGATCTGTGATGCTGTCGTACATTTTCTCTTCCAAAGGTTCTGGGAAAACGGTGCTTTTAAAATAAAAATCTTTTGAGCACAACAATTACCCAAAGCACACGGGCAAATCAGCCCTGAAAGGTTAATGATGCACAGAATCATTCTTCTTTTGTGACCATGCCAGTCCCCAAATCTACATCCTGTTGGGGTGAAGTGAGGAGACGACCCAGGAACAATGTAGAGAGACTGAGCAACACTGTAAGCTCCAGTATGTCAAATGTACAAAGCTTAGACTGCTGTGATGCCAATAAATTCAGTTGAAATCTGATGTCATGCAGAAGTCTATTTCTTAATGTAAGTTAATGCTAATCTTTCCCCTACTTTGAGTCATTGAGCTGCAAATCAGGAAGTTGCCTCTGAGTGTGAGCATTTGCTTATAATGAAGTCTACGATGACATTTCATGCACCGTCTTTGATGCCACTTGGAGTGTTTTTTAATTTGATCCCCAACCTGCTATGCATGCTGCACCAACACACTACTGTCAGCTCGATGTGTTGTACCTGCTGGGATCGACCACCTACATCCACCTGCTGCTCTGTCACCACTGTACCCAATAAATCACTTAAAAATCCATCATATATATATGCTGTTTCCAATTACTCACTGCGTTATAAATTTGCTTGCAGTTGCAATTTCGACCTTTATACCTTTGAAGAGTTATCATGCATAAGTACTAGCAAAGTGCATTTCGTCCTTGGTGTCAGCATGGCCTCTGGCTCTCCAAGAGCTGCAGAAAATCACACACACACACACACACACACACACACACACACACACACACACACACACACACACACACACACACACACACACACATGCCTTGAGGCTAAATGTGCTCATGATGGAGAGGGACGGAGTGCAATAGGGGAGGTTAATTTAACTAGTGCTGGATAGGAGAGAAACAATGAAAGGAAGTACAGAGTGAGGAAAAAAAAATCAATGAGAAAATGATAATAATTCTACTGAAAGCTAAATCTGTCCTCTGTCCTCTGGCCAGGAGGACAGAGGACAAGACAGAGGAAAATAAAAATAAAATAAATACGATGTTAAAAGGGAATTATGTAAGAGTGAAAGTTGGCAAAAGGCTGCACCTACAGAATGAAAAAACATGAGAGAAAAGAGAAAGATGCAGAGCATCTGTATTTCTGCCACTGGAGTCCTTTATAAACACTTGGATAACTAAGATCTTAGACACGTTCATACACCCAAACGAGAGAAAGATACAATTCAGAGCCTATAAATACCCCAGTGAGCATGAAGTGTCCTTGATTGAACAGAAACAGGCCTCCAGACTGTCTGTTAAAGTCTACTGAGGTCCACAGAGAGAAGCTGGCGAACCAGCGAGGACATTCATCTGTCTGCCTCTGGTTTCGTGTTGTGGATCAAACCACAACATGAATATAGTTGATGGGAATCTCTGTTCTGGCTAAAGAGAATATTATTTTCTCCTTTTCTAACAAACTTGAACCCATGTTTTGTGTTTGTATTCAGTCCCTCTGGGGATTTTGAATAGTTTTGATAGACACCTTTTGCTATATTTACCTCTGTAAAACCTTACAGTTGAGTCTCTATGTTCTCTAACCGTCTGGTGAAATAATTTTTTGGTCCATTCTTCTATCTATAAACATCCCAAGGTCAGTCAGATCGGACAGAGAGCATCTTTGGACATCAATTCAAAGCAAATCAAAGCATCGCCACAGATTCTCAGATCCTCATATGTGGCCCAAAGTGAAAATTGGAGAGAGCGCAGATCAACATCTTGTTATTAAACTGTCCAAATAGAATAAAGTTATTTACAGGGATTATTAAGATGTTCTGTTTTGATCTTTTGTGTTTCTGGGTTTAGTTTTATTATTGTAACTTTCATTTATTCTGCTTCACTTTCATTTTCTTGGTCTTTTTCTGTTTGTGTCTCTTTTTGCATGTTCCCTCTTCCATAACCGTCCCACCTGCTTTGCAGCTATCTTTGCTCCCTCAGTATATTTAGTCCCTGTTTATTCCTTGTCAGATTTCGGTCTCTTGATCTTCTTCTTAGTAGATCTGTGGGCTCCTTTGTGTTGTTACGCTGCTCACCCACTTGTTATGGAGTCATGTTTTAAGCTTGCTTTTGGGTCCGTGTCACAACCGTTTCAACACAGAAGTAGGATATTATTTTTGTTCTACTATATTTGTCACCTAACAAGCAGCTTCAAATTAGACAGACGAGTGACAGTGACAAGTGAAAACTGGGACCTTGTGAGTTAGTTTAAAACTTCATATCTGAACTTCAAACTAAAACTCCACAGATTGTCAAAGTCATCAGTATTTTACTCTTATTCAAGTGTTTTGAACCTAAACGCTTAGTGTTCGCTGGTTACAGTTTACAGGAGTATCTGGGAATAGAATATTATTAAAAACTGATTAAACTTCTCTTATTTCTGTTCATTTTTAAGGCTTATAGCTAATGAAAAACCCAAATTCAATTTCCCTGAAAATTGAAATCTTCCACAAGATTCATTAAAAATCATGTTTGCCTACTGACAAGCATCGCTGCATATTATACAGTGCATACACTCAAAAGCCAAAGAAGCTTGAACCAAGTTTTGTCATTGCTCAGCTGGAAGCTTGGTTTAATACGGATCCTCGGCTGCAGTGTTGGGTCTGGTGTCTCATCTCCATCCAGACGACATCACATTTATCCTCTGTGGAGTTCAGGTCAGGGCAGGTAAATTTTCTAGCCAATCAAACAGTCTTATTGCAGTCAGTGATGTCGTTGAATGAGGTCACAGCTACCGTCGTACTCAGAGGTTAACACCAGCCAGCTCTCTATCCAAGAGACAGAGCTGAGATTTCTTCTGTAACTATGAACTTTTGTGGATCTCCCTGCTTGTGGGACACAAATGTCAAGTCAGCAGTCTTGCTAATTTTTCTCATGGCCTTATTCTAAATTTTTTGTAACCAAAAAACGTATACATGTCTATTGTTTTAGTCTTATTTATTATTGAAATGAAAGTGGATTTTGGGTTTTTGTTGTTTGTGAACCATATTACATGTTAAAAGAAATGCTTCAAATACAATTATAGTGCTTTGTTAAGTTAAGAAAATCATTTTGTTTATTGCAAGAGATGCCTTCTCTTAGATGTCAATTCATTAAATGTTTTCATTTTGCGAGGTCTGTCTCTTCACACACAGCAGAGTCGATTACGCACTGATGGAATATTTTATACAATACAGTCATACATAAAATTACAAGTGGTCGGTGGGGTAACCTGTCACTGCCCCGTTAGATAGTTATTGATCCGTTACATTACCATCATAATGACATACGAGAAAAGCAGAATGTCAGAGAGGCTCTTTGTGTGTGTTTCTAGATACGTGTGTAATAGATGTGTTTGCTTCCTGTCGGCCTTATCAGAGCAGCTCCAGCACATGAACCTGCACTGACAGTAGCCTTCACCGAGTGTCAAAAACCTTGGCTCTGTCTTCACCGCCTTGTGTGTAGCTCAATATAAGACGGATTCACACCTAAAACAATTGTCCAGAACTCCCTTCTTTCATCTCTAGCAGTTTATTGAATCTTTGTACATTTGGAATAAAATTACTGATTAATTTGCAGAGATGCATGTGTATGTGTTCGGTGCTCTTGTTTCTCTAAAATACTCGTTTCCATAAGCTTCTTGTTATCCTCCCCCTTCAGCAGTTTGAAAGACAGACATTGTAGGCAGGCTTAGGAGAGCTTGACTGAATATCAAGATGGAAGAGTGGATGGACTGATCAGGGCTGGCACCTCTGTGGTAACAGGAGCCCATTTTCATTTCCTGTCTTTGCAGGTTTACACTCTGCAGACACAGTCACTGCATATTCAAGTCCCCACATTTCAAGAATAATAAAAAAAGAAATGTCAGTCTTAAATGCAATCCAGTTCTCACCTCTCAAAACTTACATAGAATAACTATTAAGAAAAAAAATCATTTTCTCTGATCTCACTTTGTCCTTTAGCTCCCTCTTTGCTGTAATGCCTGACATGTCTTCATCTTAAAATTCAATCACAGATAAGGCTTTAAGTTGGAAATGACTTTCTGATCTCATGGCTTCCTTTTCAAAAATTCAATCACTGCACCAACGGGACTTATTCCTCAAAGTTTTAAAATAATAAAGAAAACTTTCAACTGCAGTGAAACAGGCTGCTGTCACATTTTCTGTAAATGACAAAACAAAACTTTAATAAGGTTTTCCATGAATATAAAAAATGCGTCGAGTGAAATTATGGCACTTAGTTATAAAAAGAGCAGCACATGAATGTTTCATATCCCAGAGCTTCACACGGTGCCACAAGCAGTGGGTAGGAGGTGGCAGTCATGGTGCATGAAGTGTAAGAGAAGGTGATTGTGGCCATCATGCATCAGGGTCATGATCATTAGCCACACCACAGGTTGGACCTGTCCTGCTCCAGGCGTACAGTCAGAGTAAAGAAAAGGTGCTCAGCCATGCTGCAGACTCCAACGAGTTTAAAATACCATGCTGGTTGTAAGTGTTGCATACATGAGATGACAAATTTACCAGTGATCACAGATTTTAAAGTTTTTCACTCCGGAGTTGACATTTTGTTCCAACTTACTTCCATTTCAAAACACTGGAATATAAAGGAGAAAAATTAGTAGAGATGCAGAAATGTCATTTTTACATAAGTTAGTCAAGCTGTTGCGCTTTACGTTGTATTTTTGGGCAACTGGATGTCTGAATTCTCTATCAATCCATTTATCTATCATATCAAAAACCAAACCACAGCTTCAAACTAACAAGAAAAAAAGATTTCCATTGCCACGATGAACAAAATAACTGAAGTAGAAAACAATTTAACAGCTAGGGAAGAACAGCAGGGGGAAGTGAACAACAGGTTAATTTGTCATGGCAAAGGTTTGGTGTTAAGACATATTAAGCAGCAAGAACACATTTTGTCTTAAAGTTGATGTGAGGAGCAGAAGAAAAACAGCTAGCTTGCAGATTTTAATGAGTTTACCAAGCTCTCTATGGTTGCTAAATGTACATTTCCAAAGTTACAGTACATGTGGAGCATTCTTCCTCTGCATCAGTAAGTATATGTTGAATGTGATTCAACAAAGGAACAATGGCAAACCTGAGAGCCAACGCTTGTTTGGGTCACATCATGGATGTTTTTTACAGATGAGTTGTTGTAACTAAAAAGAGGAGTTAATACTCATTCTGAAAAAAATCTGTCAGAATACAAGGAGCAGTCAGCAGTCTTATGCTGACCTCTATCTAGAGCCAACACTCTGATGCATCACATTTTCTTTCACATCACCAGACAGCCAGATGCTGTGGGCAATGTTGAGGTGGGAAACCTAAGTCCTGCCATCTTTGACACATACCACCTATGAAAGGACTGGAGCAAAACATCCACACTCCTGTGTAAAACACCAATCCTCAACAAGTGAGACCTCTTTCAGCAGCATAACGCACCACCAAGGCAGAAATATCTCAGTAAGGGGTTGAGGGACACAAGATTGATATTTGATGTATTGATTTTGACTGCAAACCATCCAACCAAGAATCTGAGGGACGTGCTAGTAAAATAAATCCAATCCGTTCACAAGTCATAGAGGTTTGTCTGGTAATATAGTGTTGTTCAACACCTCACTTGTACAGACACGAACAAGTCTGGATGACTTTCAGTAAATTATGTGTTCTCAAACTTTGGAGGTCAAACCCTGCAAGTTGGGTTTCTTATTAAACTGAGAAAGAGCTTCTTGCGGATTGCAGTCACTTCACTTTCCCCAAAACATTTAGAAGTGTTGAACATTTATTTCAAGATCACTCGAGATAATTCTACGTTCTTCTACAAGCCAACATGCATTGTACCAAAATTGTACAGTCATTCAGTTAATTTCTTCAGGCAACACGACATTGTATGAGCAGTGAATGTCTGGACAAAACTATGTGCAAAATGCTTGAGAGCTCAGCTCTCACCAGCCTTGACAGTGTTAGCAGAAGTGACAGAAACCCTGTGAAAGGATTCCTTTGATGCTGCGTGCAACTGAAGCAGACAGCAGAATGACAAATGAAAGCAGTTAGAAAATGCAATTAGTTTTCTAGTAACTAATTGATGTCAGTTACAGCAACTTCCTCAAACACTGTTAAACGGTGTTTTACATCCCTCAGCAACCCAATTACATTCAAGTATTTAATCCGTTGACGCGGCTTTTGTTATTTGGGTCGACAGTTTTGGCCCAAGTTTGTTTGTTGATGGTGTTTCATCCTTGGACAAGACACCATTCCTGCTGGCGGGGTTAAAGGTCACTACCATCAGTGTGTGAATGAGGATTTGAAGTTATTCAGAGGAGCTTTGGCATCAGCTAGACTAGTTAAAGTGCTATACAAGTACAAACCATTTACAATAAAATACAGATACTCTAAAATAACAGAGTAACACTTTATTTGAAGGGATGTGCATAAGACTGACATGACACCATCATGAACATAAAGAAGTCTTTATGAATGTTTATTACAGATGTCATGAAGTGTCATTCGGTAAATAATGACTTCAATGCAAAGTTGCTCTAAAAGTTGAATTAAAAATGCCAACTTGGCAAGATTTTGTATATTATGATCATTTAATGGAAAGTTGGCATTTTCATTGACTTTCAATTCAACTTTTAGATTTATGATTCACCGAATGACACTTAATGACAACAGTCATAAGCATTCATAAAGACTCATTTATGTTCATGACAGATGTTATGTCATGTTTATGACAGTGTCATGTCACCCCTTCAAATAAAGTGTTAACAATAACAGTGATAAAGACAAAAACTGGATATATTCAAGTTATTTTAATCACATCCATCCATCCATTTTCTTACACCCTTGTCCCTTAATGGGGTCAGGGGTTGCTGGTGTCTATCTCCGGCTGGTGTTCTGGGTGGGAGGTGGGGTCACCTGGACAGGTCGCCAGTCTGTCGCAGAGCAACACAGAGACACACAGGACAAACAACCAGGCGCACACACACACTCACACCTAGGGCCAATTTAGACAGACCAATTAACCTGACAGTCATGTTTTTGGACTGTGGGAGGAAACTGGAGAACCCGGAGAAAACCCACCATGCACAGGGAGAACATGCAACCTCCATGCACAAATGCCGGGGCTGGGAATTGAACCCAGAACCTTCTTGCTGCAAGGCAACAGCTCTACCAACTGTGCCACTGTGCAGCCCACTATTTTAATCACATTTTAGCATAATTTAGAGACAAAAAATCTTTGAAAACACAAAAAAATATTTTAACACTGAGCATGGATCTAAAAAAACTCTCATGCACCAGTGCTATATTTATTTTACAAAATTAAAAGTAGGATTATTTTTATCTCTTAGTCAACACTGAATATCAACATGCTTTAAATCAAAAGTCTACTACTAAAATGTACAGATACACAAATCACTTGTTAAGAAATAGGAAAAATTAGAAATTGCACAAATAAAAGTTAAATTTCTTTAAAACAAAAAACCTTGTGAATGTAGAAAAGTCCCTTTAATGAACTTTTCTGTGTCAGTGTGTTAAGATATAAACCTGCTAAAGATCTCACTGGTTGCTCCTGTATCAGATATAAAATCTGGAGGTTTGAAAAAGTCTCACATCCATCCTAGTCTGGTCAAAAACCAAGCAGACATGCATAATTATCAGGCAGCCAGATGCGAATGTGGCTCAGTGAGTCAATTTCCGAATGTTACTGAGGAGTCGCCTGCTGTACACTCTGTGGTCGACAGGAAGTACTTCCATTACGGTCACTTTCACCCGACTCTCGTCCTGTGGACAAAAGAAAAGACTCAAATTAGACCTTAACAAGTGAACAGCTTTAATATCTGTGCACTTAATGGGTTAAGGTAGAAAATCAATCAACAGCATGTTTAGTAACAGTTAACAAATTTGACTGCTAACCTCAAACCACATACAAACCATCCATCACAGCAGATTGACTATGCAGCTGTAGTTCACTGCTCTTTGCAACATAAGCCATTATGCCGTTAGTTCATGTAGACGCATCATTATTAAGTATTTAACTTGTTAGCTTTGATTTGTATTGCGTAGTTTCTCTGTGTCTGAGTAATGTTCCAAAAAACTTGCTAATGAGAGGGAAATATGAGAAGCTCACAATAAATAAACGATGAAGCGAAGACAGCTTGGACCACCCTTTGTTCATCATCAAAGCTCGCACTTTGGCAGCAACTACATACAAGACAGCTAATAAGAATAATTAGCTAATATGGCAAACATCCCTCAATAAGCTGAATGTTTTAATTCAAACTCTGGGAGGACACTAGATTTTCCACATTCTATCTGTTCTGACTTTAGAAGGAAACAAGCCTGTAATTAGCAATCACAGCTTGTTTTGGAAAAAAAAGCCTTTTTGTCTGGCCTTTCTGTAGGTAGAGCTGTAATATTATCAATGCTTAGTGAAACTTATTTTTCACACGATTTTCTCCTTTTGTTTTGTCACGCAGCAGACATGAA
This sequence comes from Micropoecilia bifurca, assembly GCA_903067075.1. Taxonomy (NCBI): domain Eukaryota; kingdom Metazoa; phylum Chordata; class Actinopteri; order Cyprinodontiformes; family Poeciliidae; genus Micropoecilia; species Micropoecilia bifurca. Next base: position 11,811 of record CAEGAF010005177.1, read on the forward strand.
TCATTTACCTCACCATCTGTTAGTAAGGATTCAAGTGGAAACTGCACTTGCTTAAAACGGTGAATGTTGACGCTCCATCAGCCAGAGCTGATGGCTAATGGAGCCACTTCAAAAACAAGTCATATAAAATGCAATTTTTTTAACAAACGTTTCATGTTCGTTTTCGCAATTTAAGCTTTTATTTTTGTATTTATGTTGACTACAACACAAACAAATTTTAGTGCATATGCAAATAAAAAAAGCCCACCCAACTACAGTTCAGAGAAGTTATTTGGTAGAAATGGATTTTCTTTGATTAGTCAGCTACTGATATTTTTCACAGTTTGGTGACTCAATGCCTCATGTCTTTTTTATGTAATGTGTTGACTTATCTTGTTGTAGGTAGACATCAGCTCTTCACCAAAAACACTGTCTGTCCCTCTTTAATTTGTCTTTACATTTTATGCGTCCAGCTCTGGAGCTGAAAACACAACCAGGTGCTGCTATGAATTGTGCCATATTATTCTGACATTATGGAAATGTTGGACTATAGACTAAATTTGCTACTTGCAAAATAATTACTTTTAAAAGTAAATGAATATTAGTAAGCCTCTTGCACAGCCCACATAGAGAAGACAGCTGAAAATAATTGGCTTAGCCGTCTGTTTTCTGGACAAAGCCATCAACACAGCTATTGTTTAATGATGTGTATGCTCCTTTGTTTTTCTTTTCCCTTAAAGATTAATACGCATTCAGTGGTTCTGCGTGTGTGTATAGCTGCATTTCTTCCTTGGACAAAGCCACAGATAATGTTACTGCTGCTATTAGCAATGTGTAGTCTATTCTTTTCTTTCAAATAGAAAGTATGCCTGACTCTGTGTTACATAATTGGCTGGAGCTCCGTCATGTACAGAGGTTCTGCTGTCGTTAGCTGTGTGTAACTCCAGGTCTATTTTCATACAAGTTACTACCGACACACTTTCTTAGCTGCCCAATCGAACTCCATTTTGTTGTGGAAGATGAATGATTTATCGAGCCTGATTTTGACGGAGCTTTCAGAATCCATTGCCAGATCTAAGAAAACTGCTGTTGACAAGTGGTGCTATATTAAAAAGATACAAAATAAATGCATAGTAAAATATCTCAACACTTTCTCTTTATTTGCATATCGCAAACACGGATTTAATAAAAGACAAAGCAGATGCAACTCTTCAAATAACTTGGACGGGTAGAAACAGATTGGAAGTATTATCTGCTGCAATGCCTCATTGATAACCTATAGATCTAAAATGAGTCCCTACAGAGTTTCACAAAGAGACATTTGATTTTTTTCCTCGACTGGAATACAATGAAGATAATTTGAAAGTGACCCGACTTTGGTCTAAGGTGGCATTCAACTTGTGAACTGTGAACACCTCAGTGATGACTATAATTTGTTGGGGGAACAGAGCGTGAAAGTGACATTTTCCATCTCTAACAGCGCAAAAGCAGGATGTCCGGTCTGCAAGTTTCCTCCATGATAAATTAGACTAAATGAGAGAGAAACATGTTCCAATTTGACTTTCTGTAGGCATTTTTTAAGATGAAGGGCAAAGACAGGGGATGCAGAGATGAAATGAAAAGACCAACATGCTATTTCATCCACATGGATTATTCTTAAATCACAAAATCAGAGATTTAATATGATTTTTTTTGACTGATCATTTCCATTATTTTCTGAGCTGAAGCAGCTCACTCTCCAATTATAAGACTTTCCTGTGAAGACAATGACTGGAGTCTTTTCTGTTATGATCACAGTTACTATCACAGGGATTACACATAATCAACAATTTCAAAGCTTTAAAAATATTCCATCAGCAGTTCAGCAACCAAATTGGGTATTAAAGCTGTTTAATATCTGTGATTTCACACTCCTGTCATTATTTTCAATTGTGTCTATCTAAAGAAACAAAAGTAAAATTAAAAATGGGTAATTTTTACTTGGCAAAAGGTGACATCTAGCAAAATTGATGTGATCAACACAATAAGCTGTGATTAATATTCCACTCACGTGTAGAAAAACATAAAATATTGTGGCAGCTGAACGTTTTTTCTAACTGTATTTCACAGGTTGGTGTGAAGCCGGCATTCTCCCTGAAGAAATAAGGTCTGGACGCTGTCTGGCACACAGATATAATGTGAAAGAAAACACACGCCATGCCTCACACAAAGGCAACACACCACTAACCAATTTATTCAGACATATGCTACAAACTCATGGAGAATTAATACGTTAGAGTACCGTGTTAAACAATGTAATTACACAGCAGAAGGTTCCTGCAGAAAACCTGCCACAACCAAGCAGTTAATACTCCCTGCAGATAATACTTTGTCTCAGTATGTTCTGAGCAAAAGAATGGCTCCCACTGACCTTACTGAATCTTAAGTTTTATTGGCAGCATCAGTAATTTGCAGCCTCGGTATTTAGAAACTCTGGTCTCATCCGGAACATTACTGGAGCTCTGAGTTGTCTTCAAATGACACATCATGGCTTATGTTTGTCTTATTCCCCTTTTAAAAACATCAAAACCTTTGAGTCTATCCAAATTAAGAAATATGTCAAATACAGACAGCCTGCTGTGTCTTTGTTGATTTGTTTGTCCAGTGTGTCACAAGTGCTCACCGTCAGCGACATGGTAAAGAATGAGACACTTGGAAATATTTTTTGGAAATATCACATTGATTATGTAAAATACCTTTGATTTTACTAACCATTTTTTAATCATACTGTGAAACAGCAATAAGAATTTAATTTGTTGTTGACAAGTTCAACTAAGAGTCTGGGTTTGCAGATGATGTAAGGCGACAATATTAGGTCTGTGCTTAGCTCTCAATGGTCTGTTTGTTATACACAATATACAAACAGAAAAACAGCTCACATGTTTAAAACCTTGCACCAAATAATGAGTACATCCCTATCTTCTTAAATGTCTTCATATTGAAAGATTCAAGTCCAAATGCAGGCATCATTATGTTGCCATATGTATTGACAACCATGGTAGACACATTTATAAAGTCTTAAAATAATCTTTAATTGTACCAAAATACTTTTCACATTAAAAAGTTAAGAGAAATTAAGCTTTTAGTTTAGTTAAGTGTGAAAAAAATACCAAAGGGAGGAAATTAATTTCTACATCATCACTGGTATCCCAATTAGAGGCACACCAAACAAGTCAAATGGAGTAAACAGACCTGACATATTTTCAAATTAGTGGAGAGACTTGATTAAAATTTTAATCGAGTTAATTGCAGAGTCTGTAATTAATTGAAAACCAACAAAAAAAAATAATAATTCAAAAACCAATTTTGTTGCTCAACAAAAAGTAAATTGTTTTTAATCTGTTATTTAGGTTATTCAATCATCAGATTGTTGCAAAACGATATTACCAGTCCAAATTTGAAGAGTTTCAAAAACATCTTTGAAAAATAATCTTTATAAAAGATTGTTAACGTTAACTACATTTAAATTTTTAACACATAAAAGTACATACAATTGAGAAAATTAAATAAATGTGTGAAAGTCGTGACATTTCTCTTGTGAGGATTATCAGACAGAACATTTATATTAGTAGTTCATGACATTTTTCTGTATTATAAATATAAAATAACACACACTATGCACTACAGCAATGCATTGTGTCAAACACATAAACATGATATTCAAAACTAGAAAAACTCAGAGTAGAAATTAGTTACTGTAATTTGTAGTCAAATACCTCTTATTATATAACTACACATCTATCTTAGCCTCTTTAGAAAGCCAAACAGGCAAACACCCAATTCAAATGAGGTTTTCACAAGTCTCATATCTGCTACAAGAAAACAGCTACTCATAAACTCAATCATAACTGCATTTAGTAGCAGTCATGTGTTTAAACATCGATAAGGTGATGGTTAAGACTGGAGGAGGAGCTAAGCTTATCTTACCGTCACACAGTGAAGAGGAAGGCAAACAGCTACACAGCTCACTACTGCAGAAAATCTTTCAGTGTAAGATTATGCAACTGCGCCAAAGGAATAAGAAATTCCTTTAGGGCTTTTTACACATCTTTACCAGTGGTGAAAATGTTTTTTGAGTGGCCTAATCTGGGAAAATCAAGTGTGCTATATTTAGAAACAAGTCAGTCATATGAAGGAGAAAATAACAGACACCTTCTTTATTAATACAAATATAACATCTATATAATGTAAACACCTTAAGGTCCATTCACACCTTCTTTCTATTTCTGTGTTTTTATTATGTTGGCTCTCTGTGCCTCCTTTAATTGGCCCCTGGGGATACATAACGTTTTCTGAATTGAATTAAATCTAAACATTTTACTGATTAAACAATCTTAGATACTAAACCTCTTCCACACACTCCATAAATATTTAGATGGATTGTCTACTGCTACATGCACTAATGAGCTAAACATTACAGCCAACAATTGAAGTGAAGCTTTTACTAGCTGTTCTTATAAAAGGAGACAATTGAGAAAAGTAGTGTTATTGCACTGAATTCATTTGTGACAAACTTATGAAACAAAAAGACTGAATATCCATATAATGCGCACTCACAGGGAGAGGAAAAATGAGTCTGTTGTCTGTTATAAAATGTATAATTTCCAGTAACAAAACATTGACGATGATTCTGTAGCATCAAATTCACAAAAGCTAATTTATAGACATCCCAAATAAAGGTAGGTGTTACTTTATAACACCTCCAATGTATTTCATCAACACAGGTTTTACTCATCTTTGGAGCAGACACCCAGCAGCAGCTGCTTTATCATGTTTGCTAGTTTGAAACTGCCAAATTATTTATTGATAGACAATCCCGAGGGGGGATGTGATCGCTTTAATTGGTATCTCAGAACATAAATGCTATAAAATATTGTAACTTCACCATATTAAATCATTAAAAAACCATTACAGCATTACTCCCTTAGCCTCCAGCTGAGGTCTGTGCTTCAATTAAATCATTCAATTAACATTTTCACTGAGGTTCGCCTGTTTTATGAACGGATTTAAAAAGTAACCCTGTGATAACACTGATATAATAAAATACTTATGTCAATATTTAAAATCAACAGGCAATATGACCTGTAGAAGATCCTAAACTGGGAGTTGACTAATGGTCTCTTTCTGAGTTACATTTCTATCCACTTTGTTTTGTTTGGTTCCTTCAGTGGAAGAGAAAATACCCTAGAAAATAACCCTGCCTCCTACAGCAAAACCCACCTGAAAAGTTTCTGCTTCTGGATGAACGAAAAAAAAAAAAAGAAACACTTTTCATTACATGCACAGTGTGTTGCAACACACCGTAAATAACAGTGCAGCAAAACCCTCAAAGTATCAATTTTAACCCAGCCTACGTTGTGCATTAAAAGTTTTTGTGATGAAAAAGACCTTTGCAAAAAAGAAAAAGGTTAATGCTGACTCACTCTGATATGCACACTGTTCACCTGAGGAGAGCTGACTGACACTGACACAATGAACAGTGGCAACACACAGCTACTGGCTCTACTAAATACTTTATGACAGAAAATGTTCACATTTTGAATTGGTTTTTGTAGTCATGGATAAAATCTGCCAGCTAAAATGCTAAAATGTTTTATGTATCTGTTCTGAACACTTATATCCATTTTGTGCAACAATTTTATACTTCTTCATTTAACTTCAGACAATTAGAGAAAGGTTTAAAATTTAAACTAATAATCTGAAGGCGTATTGTTTTTTCTCTTCGTCTTGGACGTGGGAGGTTGGTGCTTTAGACACAAATCTCTCCCACTGAGAATATTTTATTTTTGGTCTATTTGGTCTTTAGAGGCTTCACTGGGAATTTTTCAGTCAGTGGCAGGCATCCGTTCTTATTTTATAAACTAAAGGATTGCATTAAAACTGCACAGGACTGCTTGAAGGGTTTCATAAGGTCAAGACACAGATCCTTCAGAGATAAATCTGAGTCTCAACTGCTCCTCCCAGTACATGCCCCTAGTGGCAATTTGGCCTTTGAATAATTAGGCTAATTAGCCTTAGACAGACAATAGCTAAATGCTAATTTGTGCCTAATTAAGAGAAATGAATCCACAGCTGTATTTGCTTTCTGCAATCCAAAGTGCACTGGCTACAAAACAACCCCCCTGTCGTTCTGTAAGTAATTGAAATGATTCTGAGTTTATGCAGTGTGACAGACAGTGTTTTGTGATTACAGTGTTTGTGCATCTTGTTTGGTGGTTTCACAAGTTTAAGACAGCAGTTCAGTAAAAAACAAAAGATAACTTCTGTTTTACAAATGCGTAGTAGACATGCAATGCCTTTTGTAGTTTTATGGCAAACAATAACACCACAGATGCAACAGTTGCAGTTTTTAGGCTACTTAAAAATTAGGCTTACAGTTTACCATCATTAAGAGCTACATTTAATTCTGTAATTTCTTATTTTTTCGCTCAACACAATGAGTTACACAGCTTTCTTTATTGCCCATAAGAAATCCAACTAAAAACTTCCACACCAAAGAGCTGTTATTGCTAGAGTTAAGCAGTTGCTAAGTTTAGCTACGTTTATAGAATCAATGTCAGCCATTCATGGTTAAAGCTGTCAAGCAGAAAATTGGCCAATTCTGTTAACCTGTGAAACAGCTAGTCTCTCCATTAGTCCAGGAGAATACTTAACACAATATCATAAAAATTATATGTTTGACTTTGTTTTATAAAACAGCCTCATTTGGGTTCACTACAATATGGACAGTAGGTCAATTTTAGCAAGCCAACCATCTAAACCACAAAAAATATAAACTTCACTTTAAGAAAACAACAAAAAGGTGATTGAGTCAGGCGAACGGAGCAGCTTGGAAACATTTCTAGATCTGTACTGTATGTGTTGTTTTAATTATTGTAATATCAATAGGATTTGGTTTATTTAAAAAACAAAAACAGCTTACTCAGCATAGCACCATAGATTCTCAATGAAAAGTTTGCTTATTAGTTCAATCTAGAGGTGTGCCGATCGATCGGTCACCGATCATAATCGGCCGATTTTCGTGAAATCGGTGATTATCGGGATCGCCGATCATTGGCTCTGTTACCGATACCGATCACCCGCATCTCATTTCTCAGCCTGTCTGTCCAGCTGTTCTCGTCTTTTCTTCACTCTGCGCAAACGCGCAGCAACAAATGCTAAGCGATGTGTAACTATAACGCACTGAGTGAA
>CAEGAF010005183.1:0-11803 GCA_903067075.1 Micropoecilia bifurca
ACTGTTTTAAGAAATAAAATAAGGCCTCATATCCTCTACTTCCTGAATCTTTTTGTAATAATTCAACAATATCAAATTTCATCTTCATGCTACTAAGGTTTCTAATTAACTTATTTCTTTGCATCAAGTGATTCCTACAACTCAAAATAACATGTTCCACTGTCTCATCTTCCCCGCAGTCACATTTTCCTGTCTGATACACCTTTCTCCCTCTATAATCAGGCATTTAAGCGACTTGAAACCATTCAACCCCAGCCCCTCCCTCCCCAGGCCCCCCTTATAGCTCCGCCCCTGGTCACTGCAATCATATTAGGTGGGAATGGAAAACATGACAGTTGATGTCTTGTTTATTGCGGAGAATGTGGTTTGCAGCAACCACAGCTCTCTTGAGTCACCAGCAGCCTCCGTCCTCTGTCATTGGGAGCAAAGGTTGTTTAAAAAACTGGGACGGAAACGGAGCCTGCAGCCGGACCCACCCACCCACCTCCGTTAACTCCTCTGGAGTCACCACTCCCTCGCGTTTCTCTTCCTGGATCTGACGGCGCAAGACTCTAATCTGTGAGTAAGTGTTTCTGTAGTTTTACAACCTAAAATCGAATAAGGAATTTGTATTTGTGTTGTAGTTAACCTAAAATCGAAGAAGGAATTTGTATTTGTGTTGTAGTTAACCTAAAATCGAATAAGGAATTTGTATTTGTGTTGTAGTTAACCTAAAATCGAAGAAGGAATTTGTATTTGTGTTGTAGTTAACCTAAAATCGAATAAGGAATTTGTATTTGTGTTGTAGTTAACCTAAAATCGAAGAAGGAATTTGTATTTGTGTTGTAATCTCCCCCCCCCAGAAAAAGCAGATTCAACAGTTTTGAGACTTTTTGTTTCCGAGACTGGAATGTAAGTAGATTAGCTTTGAGCAAATGAAACTGATTCTGCGCAGAAGCTGCAGCAATAGCTTGTCTTTTTTTTTCCCCCCGGATGAAAACCGTCGCAGGGTTGTTTTTGTTTTTATACTATAGCTAGCAAGCCTCCTATTACTCGTTTCTCTATCATTAAGGTCGGTTGCTAAAGGCACAAAGATGATGGTTTTCTTAAACATGGTGGCAATTGTGTACAATTTCCTCCGAGTGCTTTAACATTTAAAGGAACAAAGTTTGAGCAAAACGTCGCTTTGTTATCGTCGATATATGCGCTTATACTTGGGTATTAATGCGATTTTTCTGTAAAATTCTCGCAATTTTAGCTAGCTCCGGTGTTGGGAAGTCAGGCCTATGATGCTTTCAAGTTAGAAATGTTGCTGTGTTTGGATGAGCTTCGAATTATTGTCCTTCACAAAAGTAAAATACACGTCTAAGTCTAACTGAAGTTATCTTTAAAGTTTGTATCCTGGATACAGAAAGCATATCTTTAAAAAAAACAAACAATGTTGTATATTTCTTCTCGCATCTTCTTGGCAAATAGCCTGTTAGTTTGATGGCAGTTGTAAATCCCGCCTGGAAAAAAGGATTTGATAATTACGACAGCACGTGAAAGCTTCACGGGTGTTTCTAGTCTAACATAAGAATGCTTGGAAAGCTGCTGGGTGTGTTCAACTTATTCTAGGAACACATCTTTACAAAGAAGCTTCGTTTTTTAGGCTTAGAATGAGGGAATTTTGGTTTAAAATATTTCCTTTTATTTAATGGCAGAAACTAAAAATTGTTTGACTACAATTTAAGTTACTTTGTTTAATGTAACTTAACTTTTGTTCATTTTATTTCAAGTAAGACAGATTTTTGGAGGGGAATTTCACCTGACTGGTCTATGATGTGACATTCCAATAAAATCCACTGTTTTACACAAAAATGTTGTTTTTATATTATATAAAAATGTTGTTCCCTGTATTAGTATTCAGCCTCACTCTGATACCCCAAAATAAAATTCAGTGCAACCTGTCAAGTCATTTCATTCGATAGCCTTCACCTGTTTGTAATTTAACCTCAGTGTAAATACAGCTGCTTAGTGAAAGCTTCATGGGTTTGTTAGTGCACATTAATGGATAAACAGGATCATGAAGATGAAGGAACACACCAGAAAATTCAAGTTTTGAAGAAGTCAAAAGCAGGGATTATAAAACATTATTGCAAGTTGTGATCATCTTGCAAAACATCACACAACCGCGAATTGACTAATATATGACCATCTCTAATAGTTTATCACTTGACTTCAGTTGCATTCCTGTTTGCAGTAATGGGAGGTTATAAAGCCACGTCAGTGATTGTGCAATTCAAACAGGTCTCGCAATGGATGCATTTGCATGTGAATGTAGAACAAAAGATAAAATACATTTTTTAAAAAAACGTAAAAAAAACTTTTTGACGTTTGTGGTTTGGCAGAGGGGGAAAGTAAATAATGTTGCATCCCATTTTACACACCTGGGATATTGAGACCATATCAACATGTGATAATATTTTTCTTTGAGTATCTCAATTTAAAACTAAGGGTTGTTAAGAAATTTCACATCAGGACCTTGGGAATTATACTGGGTTAGACAATGTTCCATAAGTGTACATAATGCTTCCAGATTCTGAAGATGAGTTACCCAGGATACCCACCACAATCCGGGGGCTACCCACCACAGGGAGGGGGCTACCCACCTCAGCCAGGGGCATATCCACCCCAACCAGGCGCCTACCCTCCGGCAGCGGGCGGCTATCCCCCGGCACCGGGTGCCTATCCTCCAGGAGGAGGAAGCTACCCCCCACAGGGCGGCGGATACCCTGGATACCCGCCAGCAGCAGGGGGATACCCCCAAGCTGGAGGGTACCCTGCTCCACCCGGAGGCTTTCCTCAGGCTGGTGGCTACCCTGCACAACCGGGTCAGGGAGGTTATCCCTCCATGCCCCCAGCAGGTGAGGCCACCAGAAAAAAGTACATTTTGTTCGAAAAGGGAGTTTGGTTACATATTGACTGTTATTTACTTTGCAGGGGGAGGCTGGGGTGCAGCACCAGGTGGCTATGGCGCGGTAATTGAATCCTTATTTCTGCATCTCTGAAGTGGAACAGATAAAGGCTAACTGACCTGCATCTGTTTTCTAAGATTATTTTATAATAGTTTAAGTCCTCATAGCCCTTATACTTTGTTTTTGCAGCCCGGAGGGGCTCCGCAAGGGTATCCAGGGGGCCCTGCCCCTAGCCAGCCCATGCCAAATTATCCCGGAGCCCCTGCTGGTGGCCCCTCGATACCTGCATACGGGGGTGGCGTTCCAACCAACCCTCAGGCGCCAGCAATGCCTGTAGGTTATACTTGTGCTTATTCAATAATTCCTCTTAAACCTCATACAGCCAAATGAATACACCTGTGTTGTGTGTGTTATATTTTATGTGCCAATATGCCGTTATAGAAAGGATACAGGGGTTCCATCAAAGAGTTCCCTGGAGCCGATCCACTGAAAGACGTCGAAATTCTTCGGAAAGCAATGAAGGGAATTGGTGAGTTACGCCAGGGAAATAAATCCAGCAGACGCTTTTGTCCATTCATTGTTCTCAGTCACAGTTCAAAACATTTGAATGGATTTTAAATACAAAAACTTTGAAACAGGAACTGATGAAAATGCCATTATTGAGCTCCTGGGAAATCGCTCCAACAAGCAGAGGGTTGCGTTGATCTCTGCCTACAAGACTACATATGGAAAGGTTGATTTATTAGATTTTTAAATTTTTTTTCCTTTCTGTGCTTTTATTTACATTTTTGTGTTTTTGTTTTATTGCCTTCTAGGATTTAATCCGTGATCTTAAGTCTGAACTTAGCAGAGACTTTGAAGACCTGGTTATTGCCATGTTGAAGACCCCTGCGCAGTTTGATGCCTCTCAGATGAGGGAGGCTATAAAGGTTGGTATGGATTAGTTTGATTGCATTTGATTCAGGTAAATCATGGTCTCAAGATAAATGTGTCCAAGTCACATGGTGTTTCACATGATATGTGTGATCCAGATACATGCAGTTTAATTTAATCTAAATGACATAAAGTACGGTCAAATTTAGTTGATTACATGAGGTCGGTTGATAAAATGGTGTCTAAGAAAGTCTGTAAAGGAGCAGCAGGTTCTTTTATTGAGGAAAATGACACAAGTAAGTATAGAAGCATTGGGTCAGGAGTCTTTCTAAGACCAAGGAAAACAAAATGAAATGTAAATAATGCATAAATGAAACATAGGTCAAAAGGATGAGGACAATTGGCCAGTTTGTCCTCTACATGCTTAAGCATAAAATACCACAGCTTTAAACTATGACGTTTGGAAAGAAAGTTTGATCGTGAAAAAAAAAAATCGGTACCTTTTTTTTTTTTTTCATTGGAGAAAGATTTTGAATGCCTGACTAAACATTTTTAATTGGTTCTATTTTAAGGGTGCTGGAACTGATGAAGCGTGTCTGATTGAGATCTTATCGTCGCGTTCCAACGCAGAGATTCAAGAGATCAACACCATCTACAAAGCTGGTGAGTCCGTCCTGACATTTATGTTTTTATAACCAAAACCATCAAACTGAGCTCTCAGGCTGCAGGGAGAATGCAGAAGAAATTTAACCTTGGTATTTATGCAATCTTCAGTATGTAGCAAGATATGATGTTTTCATTTATTAGGTGTTTGCAACAAAAACAGCTTTCTAGTTCAGCAACACAGCATGGGTTTGGTATTGTAGCCAGAGGAAAACTGAGGCTCAAATCGGCAATATTTCATGTTATTTTCAAAAGTTAGTCTGTTAGACAATTGCATGTTTTGGTGTTGTACATTTAAAATTTTCATGAACATTTCTGATTTTCAATAGCCCGCATTGACACAATGCCATGACTTGTATTAAGAAAATTTCTTCTCCATCAGAGTTGAAACCAAATATTGAATCGTGTTTTGTATTTTTTTGTTTTTCCTAAAAAAATATACCTTCCTTTCAAGAATACGGAAAGAAACTGGAGGACGCCATTACCAGTGACACCTCCGGTCACTTCCGCAGACTCCTGGTGTCTCTTTGTCAGGTAGTTTTGTCTTAACTTTAAACACTGCAACCTACTGGGCGGCTAACTCTGAGATAATATGAAGTACGTTTACCCTCGAGATACTCAAAGACCATAAAGTCAGTTAGCGTTTGTAGATCACAATCTGAGAGCTGATCACAATGATAAAAGCACGAGAGAGGCGTGGGGGTAAAAAAAAAACCCATTCAGCTGCAAGAGTTGTTCTTGTAGTGTGAATATGTGTGTGTGAACGGCTAAGTGTAGTGTCAGATGCTTTGGGGGACTTGATAAAGCTCTCTGCCAGTACAGGCCATCTACCATTTATTCATTTTGTCATGTTACAACCTCATCAACACCAAAACAAAGCTGTATTTTTTTTTCTAGAATGTTACACTACGAAGTTGTACAAAAATTGGAAAAATGTATTGATGATTTCCAAAATGTTTCTCACTCCTAAAATTTTAAGTCTTATCTGCATTTATATTCAGCTCTCCAAAGTCTTTATATAGCTACATGTCACTGCAATTATAGCTGCAACTCTTGGGGTATGTTATCAACATCTTTGCACTTCTTGAGGCTTAAATTTGTGTTCATTGTTTAGAAGGTAATCAGCTCATGCTCAGTCAGAGCATTACTTGTATGAAGCATTACCCCTGCTTGTAGTTTCCTATGCACTCTGCCTTGCTGATGTCGTTTTGTTTTATTCAAATCAGGGAAGTCGTGATGAAAGGGAGACTGTTGACATCTCGCTGGCAAAACAGGACGCTCAGGTATGGATTTCAAGCTGGTACATTGTTTAAATGAGCTTAAGAAGAACTTAAAAACAAGATCGTCAAGTTTTCTCATTTCTTAGAAATTGTACGCGGCTGGTGAAAATAAAGTGGGAACCGATGAGTCACAGTTCAATGCAATTCTGTGCGCTCGCAGCAAGCCCCACCTGCGTGCAGGTGTGTGTTATTTGCTTGTTTTTTTCTGTCTTTTTTGCATATAATATGATTGTAGCAATGCTGTTTACCTTTCTTTCTCTTTTTTTTGCTGCCAGTCTTCCAGGAGTACCAGCAGATGACTGGGAGAGACATTGAAAAGAGTATATGCAGGGAAATGTCTGGAAATCTGGAGTCTGGGATGGTGGCTGTTGGTGTGTTCACTAGTTTCAACCATTGTTCCGTCTTAAGTGACAGTCAAAAACCAGTCAAGCAGGTTACTAAATCATTATCAAGATGAGTAGGCTGTCAGAAGTCTACTATTAATATACAATTGCAGGAATTGACAGGGTCTTGCAAAATTATTCATTCATCTTGATCGACTTTTTATTTTTACATCATTACAATCGCAAATTTGATTGTATACCTTTAGGATATTGTGTGCTTCATCAACACAAAGTACGGCGACACGACAGTGTTTGGGACTGTTGTGTTAAGTGTCGGGTTTCTCTCCCATGCAGTGTTTGCATGCAGCATATTAGGTTAAATCTTGGTCTCATCTGACCAAACCGCCTTCATGTTTCTGCGGTTTTCCACATCCACGGTTCCTATGCAACTGATTTCAGTACTTTACCGGTCTGGATAATTAAAAAAAAAAAGAAAGTAAACGTATTGATAAGTACTTTCACTTTAACTATTGTATTCTTTTTTGCATTGTTTAAATGTTGTGTTCTTACTCACGACCATTTTGTTCTTTCCCCCACTTCTTCTGTTCTACTTCTCTTTCTCCCTAATGCCATTCCTCCTTTTCCCATTTTTGAATACCCTTCTTAAATAGTTTTGCACTACTTTGTGTTGATCTACCACATAAATTGAATTGAATAGTTGTGAATACTTTTACAAGGCACTGTGTACATAAGTTTGACAGTAAAACCTTAGCATAACATTTGTTGGAGTTTGTCATTAAATTATATGAATAAAAGCACAACATCACAAGAAAGGTGGATTAACACAGACTATCATTTTTGACTAGTAGAGATTCTGAAAAATATAAATTCTAGAATTTCTATCACAGATAAAGCAACACGTCACACTCTGGTCTCTGTTTGTTTTAGTCAAGTGCATCAAGAATACTCCAGCCTACTTTGCTGAACGGCTCTACAAGGCCATGAAGGTAGAATTTTTTTCCATCATCTTTTCATTTCTTTGTAATAGTGAAAAGCTGTTGCCATCCCGTAATGTGTATTAAAGGATGGGAGAGTGTAATGGACGTCTACCTAATGATATGCTAACAGGGAGCAGGGACCAAGGACACGACCCTCATCCGTGTCATGGTGTCCCGCTCTGAGGTGGACATGCTGGACATCAGACAGGAGTTTGTGAAGGCCTACGGGAAATCACTGTACAATCAGATCTCTGTAAGCTCCACTCACTATGTTCTGATTTTTAAAGTCTTAAGTTTCGCCTAATGCACTGTCTGCATTTATTGATAAAGATGTGTAAAAAGCCTAAACTGAATATAACTTAATTGTCGGGGCACTTATTGTGAAAACTTTTTCAAACTGCATTTAATTTAAATAAATGTAAGTAATTTTTTTTTACAAAAGCATAATTACTGCCTCTACTGCATTTAATAGTTTGTGTTTTTTGCCAATAGGACAACACTTTGTTTTCTCAACATTTTGTAAGGTTGGAACATACAGAGTCCATTTTAAAATAAAGGCCACTAGAGCCAACAAAACCTTAAAAAATAGATTACTTATTATAATCTTAAAGATACTTTGACTTTAAAATGATAAATAAAAAGTAATCTTATCTTTATTGCTGGTGTAATAAAGATTTTATTTAAACAAAGCTTTTTACACATTTTTACCCATAATGTGTTTGGAGGGTATTGTATTTTCTTGTGTGATATATTTTTGTTTTTGTGTTTCTCAGAGTGATACTTCAGGGGATTACAAGAAGCTGCTGTTGAAGCTGTGTGGCGGAAACGACTAAACAGAACAACCACAGAGGGACAATGTATACGTCCACAGTGAAACGATATACGTAGGACATATATCACGCCTAATGCATGCCTCAAATGCCTTTAGCCAATCAATATTGATTATATATTTTCATATATACTTAACATGATTTTTTTGATATACTATTAGGTGCACTTGTTCAGTGACAAATCAGATTTTAAAGAAATGTATTCTTGTGATTTGTGCCACATTTCCTACATCATTAAAATTTAACCTATATATTCTGTAGTAAAATTATGTTTATCCCACATAATAATAATACTAATATATTAATTTTGCTTTGTAATCCTTTAAACTTAAAGTCTGCTGTAGTTTGCAGCTCTCTTTAAAGAAAATCATCTTTAAGGAAAGAAGGAATATAAGCATTGGCAATGACTATGCAATTTATACTATTAAAAGTATGAATTTTAATAGTATAAGAATTTGCTAAAATATTTTAGTAAATAAAATATTTAGATTATATCTCACAGTTTTGCTGTGGCAATGAAGAAACTCCATGAATGTCATATGAATCTTATCAGAAAAAAAAAAACTGCCATAAGCAGAAGTCACATGATAAGATTTGTGTTTAGGAAGCCGCAGTTATGCTTACACTAACTTTTGAATGTGTGAAATAATTAAAAAAAAAAAGCAAAAATCCTCTCCTCTCTGCTTTTAGTTTCACAAACATTTTTTTCTCCGCTTGCAAATCTTTCAAAATTAGCTTTAAGTGTTTTCCTGTAATTGCTTAACCTTTATGGCAACGTTGTTATACTGAGTTGTCAAGAAGCCAAAGACTAAAAACAGATCATGTTATACATATTTGAGGGTGTTCCTCTGTGAGGTGTTTGCATGTAAAGCATGTCAGCCACACATAACATTAGGATGTAACAGCTGAAATATAATTTGTTTTTGTTTAATAAATAAAATCTGTTTACTTCGCCTTACGTTGAGTCTTTGTTGGGGTTTATGCTTTACTGCCAGTAGAGGGCCCCTGATTAACTTTTTAGTTTCAGTTCATCTTCAGCGACTGTTTTTCTGGAGCTGCTTGTAACACCAGAACTGGAAATTCATTCAATTTTATTTTTCCGATTTTATTTCAAAATACATAAATTAGTACTCTCCACAAAGCTTTAAAACAAGGTGGTTAAAAATATACTATAATAAAATATGGAAAAGGAAAAATAACATGTACATGCATTTCAAATATTTCAAAGGAATAGTGATATAACTTTTTTTTAAATAAAACGGCTTCATAAAGTTTTTTGTGTGTATATAATTTGTTAAATTGAGGGGTTTTTAATTATTCAGATTAGTTTTACTGTATAAAACCTGAAATGCCTGAATTAAATCAATTTGTGTTTACACAGTTTAGTAAAAAAATGTTTCCATGATTATTGTCATTTCACAAAAACGCTCATATAAATTAATCATGCTCTTCTCTTGATTATGTGTTAAGATCTAATGCTATTTTATTGTAAGACAAAAAAAAGATCTATACTGCTGTACCAAATATACAGTAACTTGGCTATGGAGAAATATGTGGCAAATACAAAATTTCAAATGAACGCAAAACACTGTTCTGCTCTTTTGCATACTTTATGTATTCATTTTATGTACTCTATCTGTGACTGGTTAAAAGAGAATTGAATGGTCAGAGTATTTTCAAGAGACATGTCCCCCTTTCTCTCTAAAATGTAAGGTTTTGGTCCATCAGTTCCCAGAAAACAATCACCAGAGAACAAACTCTGCTATACCTTGAGTCAAAAAGCCTCTTCATTTTTTCCAAACCAACTTATTTTTCTGCTTCCTTAGTTGGAGGGGAGTCGGCTACAACAGCAGTTTGATTGACCTTCTCTCTAACGAAGCCGCTAGATTTAGAGTAGTCATAAAAAACAACCATTTCAACCACATTTTCTGCTGCAATTTTTAAGTCAATTCTAGAACAAAACATATTTGTGTAATCTACTCCCGATAAACGTGGCTTACCAGATATTCCACAAACGTCATTAGTGAAGAAATTAAAATGTTTAGGTCCCAACTGTTATTTACATTTTTATGCCAATAAATGTAGCTTTAGAACATCTTGATTGTGTTTACTGTTTTGTGTGAAACATTGGATTTTCAAATTTTTTATGCACAATGACTGTTTTGCAAGCTTCTTGTCTGCACCTTTGTGTTCAAAGTTGCCTTTTATGTGGCTAAAGTAAGCAATTTTCTTTACTGTAAAAATTACTAAGTAAAATAATGTTCAGGCCCACTTTGTGCTTTACGTGATGTGCAACACAGAGCTCCTCTAAAGGCTATAAATAGGAGATGTGGCCGTCCTAAAGTCTTCTTTCTGTCTTGTTCATTCGCGTTAAAGTGCAGCCTCAGAGGGAAAGTATTGTTGAGACAAATGGCCTCTCTTTTCTAACTTCACCATTACTCACATAAATGAAAAGAACCCACCAGCCTGACGACAAAGAAGGATAAATATTTTACGTTTTATATGTGTATTCTCCATTCAGCGAGGACTGTCTGCACTGATACCTCCTGAAATATAGGTCAAAAGGAAATCAAAGGAGGGGCTTTCATGGGGGTTTTATTTTAGGAGACTGCACTCCTGCCTGGTCCTGATTTCTAGACAACATTCTTTAAATATTAACGTGGATGTGATCAAAAGACACACAGCTTGGCTACATGCAAACAGACAGTTCCTATAAGACACTTATTGGTATGACATAAAAACCCTCAAATATCTTGACATTTTATTGCATGACTAAACTGTAGTCTCACAAGGAATATTTTGTTAAATCATTAAATAAATCACCATTATTTTGAGAGCCTTAAATTTGTGAGGAAAGATTTCCATTTTATCAGTAGCTCTGCTGTTAGTACTTTGCACAACCACTTTTTTAATATGGCAGAACTTAATCTTGTCATAATATATCAGCAGGTTGGTACATTTCAGAGAGAGGATTCTTTGACTATTCCTCTTTTCATAATCTTGCTGTGACTCCACTCTTGGATTGTTCTGTTCCACTCACCACACAGATTTTAACCCCATGCCCATCATACCAAATAAGTGTGATGGGTATGGAACCGGACGTCCGGTGAACAATTTCCTACCTTATAAGGAACCATTTAACTTTTCCATCAGTCCATTAGACTTTTATGTAAAATTTCCTGATATTTCAAAGAGTTCACAATGCCAGGTGTTGCATGGTTTGCAGGGACTTTGAAAGCGAAACAGACCCACAGTGTTACAGGTCGTCTAACAATAGTCATGAGGTGCTTTCCAACTTGTTAAGTTTTTGTTGGGTTGCAGAATAGTTTTAATTTCACCTGATGCAATTAGGATTTCAGTTGTCAGAATCATGTCTATTACACAACATAAACAAAACAACATACACAAACACACAAAAAAGCAGAATGCTAATAATATGTTTAACTATGGACTACAAAAGATACTTGATGCAATAAAAGTGCACAAAAACATATCAAAGTTTGCATTTTCAAAATTTGTTGATTGTGCAGATGACAGTTGGTTAAAACAGTTTCTGAGTGGTTGTTTTTGCTCTGGCAGGCTGTTGCATCTCCAGCATGTCAAAGAGGAGATGATCATGATGGGTTTGGTTCTTGAAGATGTTTCTGCTCTGTTTATTCTGTGTGCTGTGGCAAGTTTTTACTGCCTGTGCATGTGGAAATACATCTTTCTAACATACTTGCGATACTAGGACATAAAATGATTTTGCTTCTATAATAATGGACACATTTAGTTTAAGACCATACGCATTGTTAAAGAACTGTCAACAGTGGTGGGAAGTAACGAAGTACAAGTACTTCGTTACTGTACTTAAGTACAATTTTCGTGTATCTGTACTTTACTTAAGTAGATTTAATAATG
>CAEGAF010005198.1:0-72509 GCA_903067075.1 Micropoecilia bifurca
CAAAACACCAGAGATCTATATATATATATATATATATATATATATATATATATATATATATATATATATATATATATGCAGACTTGATGTCTTACGAAATCCCCGTGCTTTCCGCACGCTTTCACCCTCATGTCATGCACATGTCATGCAGATTGGAAAACATTGTGACAGCAGCTTACGGGCCCAAGATGTACCACAGAAATTACTTCTGCCCTCAAGAGGCTGCTACTAGAGAAAGACAAGTTAGCTCCACGTGTGGAAATTGGACACGGGCGATGACCACATGGACACTACAGCGCTCCATGATTGACATTTCAGAACTGATTGTAACGTTTCCTAAGGAATCTTTTGAGTCCCCCTCCGCTTCACAAACACACTGATGCACACGCATGCGTGCACAGGGGGTCAGACCAGATATGAAATGCTTTATGATGACCACTACATGAACCACATGAGTACACGCTGGCTGCTTTCTGATCCACTCCGTCTTCTGGATACCAGCCAATTACTGAGAGCAACCAAGAGGAACTCAGAGGATTCCTGCCTATGAACTCTCTGCGAATCTGTCTGTTCTCGCCATCTTTTATCTGCCTTTGTTTTTATCCTTATCGCTTCGCTTTTCCTCAGTGTTTGTCAATTTTTTTTATTTTTATTTCTTTGTCTTTGTCTGTGCCTTCCCTGTGTTACATACTTTCTCGGCATCTTTAGTTGAGTCATGTGTCTGTGAGTCTGCCTTCAAATGTGTGTGTCTTTATTTCCCACTGGGCTGTCTGTCATACTTTGACCCTGACCTTCTCTAGAGCTCCTGCACAAATATTTACTCTCTTGCTGACAGACACACACCCATACATAAACTCCTCTGAGGGAAAAAAAAATCACCTGGAAATAGAGGAAGCTCAATTTCATTGCAATTACGTGTCGCACACATCCACACAGACAGACACTTTTCTAGCTGTAACCCAAGCTGATGGCACACTAATTTTGAGCCCGGGTGATTATCCCGCAGTCTAAAAACAGATTAAATTGATACCAGGTGCATGTGTTTGCGAGAGTCTGTGTGAAAAAGGGTCATGGACGAGAGGTGGATGGTGAAGGAGAGACGAAGAAGAGGAGGGAGAAAACATGACAGGCCCATAGTGGTCTGCTGGGAGATAGCTCCACAGTCTGAATAACTTATTCTTCTGTTTGTGAGGCTATCAGGCTAAAAGGCCAGCAGAATGAACGGGTAGCTTGTCTCTTTAAGAAACTTTCATTGCTTCAAGATCTCCAAATCCAGTCAAATGGACATGTGTGTCGATTGTCACACCGTTTCCTCAAGCAAATCGTTGCAGTATAAACGTGCCGACATCAGCCAGCCCCGTGACCACTGGAGTGCACGAGGAGCGGTGCACCTCTTTTCCTCACCCACGTTATTTTCAGTTCATCACTCTCAATAATTCATCTTCTCGGGTAGAGAAGGAACGGAGAGCTCCATGGTTCTTTTCTCTGTCGCTCTCTCTCTCACACACACACTCACACAGTCAGTGTCAGAGGTAGGTACAAAGCCATATTCTTTGTGTCCTCAAGCTAAAGTTGTAGCCGATTGAAGCAAAATGCGGTCCATGATTTGTTTCTTCTTATTCAATAAGCGCTTCATAAAGTTACAGTTCCTGGAAAATGCTTCCCAACCCCTCCTGAACTTTTCAGACCTTTTATACATTCCAACAGAAAACTTTGAATCTACATTATTTAGATTTTATGTGACAGACCCACACCTAGTAGTGTGTAACTGTGAGATGGGAAGAAATTGTAACAAGGTTTTCGACATGTTTCGGTCATAAAGTTCAATAATGGTCTCATCTGATCAGAGAACCTTGTTTGCCAAGTTTTGAAAGGATATTACTATATCCTTTCAAAATTCTCTTACATTCTACAATTAAAAGCAACTTTTTGTTGATCTAATGACTAAAACGAAAGTACTTTCTAGTCAGAATTGACAGTGACTAAATTTGATTGAGTTTATAATGAGTAAAATTTGGTTAAAAAAAAATAAAATTGCTAGCTCTTGACCTTAAAACGTTGAGGTCTCGGCCTTGAGACCTCCTGAGTAAATCGGAGCAGAAAGACTTCAGCCATCATTAGTCAAAGCGTACTTCTCTTGCCCCACTCCGAAGTGATGACATGCTGTAAATTTGTTTGTGCTCCCTCTAAAATGCAGTCCAACATCTGCTCACCAAACCTTGTGATCAAAGCAGCGCTTAGGAATGATCTCACTTCCTGTATAGTAACTGGGCTGGCAAATTTAATTTAGCGGTGGTGGACAAATGCTTTTGAAAAGCAAAGTTTCGTGTGGCTGCTCTTGTGAGGCCTGGTGTAAAGTTTTGAGCCAATGTTGGTGAAGATTAAAGAAAAATAAAGAATGAGGCCTGGAGAAGATTTTTTTTTTCATGAAATCCAGTGGGGCTGAAAATCCAATATTGGAAAATCTGACAGCACAGAGTGCAAACAAATAGATAATGAAAACATGACCTCCCAGGAAGAGGTAACTAACACTGAGGCAGCAGAAGAAAGTCACTCTGTCAGACAGTTACATTAGTGACAGATCAAGGGAAATTATCCACCTGAATATTACTCTAAATCAATATGAATGACTCTATATGCTTCAAATATTATCTTAAAACTCCTAGTGCAGAGCTGTCTGTCAAAGCATAAAGCATCCCATAAAAAAAAAACTTTCTACATGCATCTTTGAGATGCATGCCCCTGTGAATCCATTCAGCCGCACACAAAAGAGGGAAATTGCCACTGCAAGTAGTTTTTTTGTGCTAAACAAAGTCCAGCAAAGGCTTTCCATCTGAGTAAGTCTTATCAAAATAATTCTGTCGATAATGCCACCTTGAAAGGTACGAGAACCCATCGAGTCTGATGTGGCTCCTTTCACACAGCAAGGCACCGGCGTGAAAGCAAGTCATAAAAAGAGGCTATGGTGGTGGTGGACATTACTCTTGTGAATAATGCTTCTGTTTCCTTCTCCTTTCACTTGGAATCATCAAACTAATCTATGTATGCATGAGTTGAATTCAACAAAGTGCAAATCCAAATTCCTGTTTGTGATTAGCAGCAAAAGGATGTTTCTTTCTTGGTTCCCAGTAAACACACTTTTGAGAATCTGCTGTTGTACGTCACACCACAATCAACAAAGTACTTAGACACATGTAATTATGAGATGTTCAAGAAATACATTTTTTGCATTGTTACCGATTACTCCAGAATGGATGAATGGATGAATAAAATGTTACACCGTGAAATTCTAGTTGTTTTCACAGCGGTTAATTTTAATTTACTGAGGGATGTTACCAAAAATTCAGCACACTTTAATACATTTTAAACGTGTTTTACATAACAAAACAAAAATGGTGCGTATTTGTGAATTGTAAAAAAAATATATTTTACAAGTAAAATCCTGTAACTAAAGTTATGCTTAGTCTTATGCACTGCTAGTTGTCAATATATGCAACATTTTGGATGAAGGGCAAAACACTAAATGTTGTCCTATTCATGGTTTTTATCAAACTGCAAACATGGTTTATTATGCCACTAGTTGATCTGCCACTAGTTGATCTGTGGTATCATAGTAAATTGGGCTTAACATAAATTTAAGCCACGTAGTTTAGATTTGCATGTGCATTTTAAAAATCACACATCACTTTTTTGTTTAGTATGCACTAGTTCGGGTTGGTCCATCACATTAAATCTCAAAAACATACATTTAAATTTGGTTTCCATGTAAAAAAAAAAAAAAGTATGAGTATTTTTGCAAGGAATTACAAAAAAGAAAAAAACAACAATCTGGTAGCTTTCTTTTCACTTTACACTGACAAAAATTCAGCAGTAAACACACAGAGCAAAACTCAGACCCAAGTTAAATGTGCCTCTAAATATCTGCACTGAGAGGGAACTGAACTCAACGGACCGTTATTAATAGTGACAATGAATTTGCTCCATCTTTCAGCAGTCTTTGTGCTACATTTGTTTCAACAATTTCTTTGTTTCAATTAATTAGCGGTTTCTTTTGGATGCAGAACAAAGGTGCGGTTATAACATACTCGAACGCAGAAACAAATTAGATTTCAAACACGGTCACATCTGTTTGTATATATATATATATATATATATATATATATATATATATATAAATATAAAAAGAAACAAAACGCCTGTTTAGCGCCGATCCAATCGTACATCTGGAAGCCATCCATGAACTAGAAAGAGAGTGAGGGAGGGGAGTCAGGGGGGGAGGGGATGAAGGGTCAATGGCTGCCTTCCTGTCCCTCCGTTTCCTGCTGAGCAAACCACTGGCAGCCCGAACGCCTCCTCTGCTATCTGAATTAACACGGATTTAACACTACGGAAATGTGAAAATTATAAACTTCCCCATGAGTACGCAGATATTTATCCCTAACTGGAGCTCAGTAGCATATGGAAGACGACCAATTAATGAGAAGTGTACCCAAAGGCAACACGCTCTCCCCTCTACACCTCTCTCCTTTTGTGCCGCGTCTCCCTATAGGGAGTAGAGCTATATAAGGATGTGCAGAGCTGAAACATGCATGAACAGTTCTCCAGTCCTTGGCCTGCTTTTTCTGCTTTTCTCCTGGGGGTTTGCTTGCACAGCTCAAACCACTGCGCCAGCCAGACCCAGCCTAGCTTCACAGTATCCACTCCCCTCCAACGCCAACCTTTTTGTCCTCAGGTTTGGCTTAGGCTAACATCTCAATGAAGCAGACATCCCCCACCTGTCCCCCCATGGTGCTAAGGCGGGGAGGGTGGGGGGGGAGCAACCTCACCTCACTGTATGCACGGCGAGCAACTGGGCATGGAGTAAGAGGGACTTGAGCTTGTGGAGAGTCGGTGCGAATTGACATTATCTGGGTCAGTGCAGTGTGGGTATGTAGACTGGGACTACAAGCGTAGGGAGGATACAGCGAGAGCCTAAGCCTTTTTTTTTGTCATTTATTCAAACACAAAAGGAAGAAGATGAGACTGAAACGTGGGGAAAGGGATGGTGTTGAGGAGGAACATGTGAAAGAGAGGAGATAACAGGGAATAAAAGAGAAATTAGGAAGAAAAAGGTGGCGGTGATTAACCAAATAAATGGACCTGGACAAGCAGAGCGGCAGCGAGGCTCGCACAGGCAGGTGGAGGACAGATGACTGGCCTTTACGTGGACCATATATCCGTTTGTCCTTTAAGTACATCTGGCTTGTAATAACACCCTGCTGCCTGACACCTCAACAGCTTAATACCCCAAAGCCTGCAGGAGCGTACACACATACACACACACTCACACACTCACACACTCCACAGACTGTATACAGCAAAAAAAAAAATTCCCCAACAAGCTTTTTAAATCCTCCTGTTAGCTGCCCACCACCTTCCTACACACACCTCTGAGCTCTCAAGTTTCCAAGCTGTCGAAAAGAGAAAAGCGTGTCTGTCTTTGTGCATGAGAAGAGGCTATTGGAGGGCAGCTTTTAGCACTCAGACATCTGCATCTGATCTACATGTACACAGGCAGATCAATGCAGCCACAGCTACAAAAACATTTGTTGTTTGCAAAAGTAGAGAAGGAAATACTCTCGTTGGCCACTTTGTTAGGTCTGCTCCCATTCAGCAGCTAGACTTGGTGAAGTTGATAAAAAGCATTGAAATGTAAAAGAGAGGTGATTTATACAGATTTAAACATGGCATACTTGTTGATGTCAGTCTGAATACTTTAGGAACTGTGGGGATTTTCCAGAACAGCTCAGGGTTAGAGCAACTGGTGGAAAAGAGAAAAGCATCCAGTGGACAAAACTGCTTTTGTTGTGGTTATTTGGAGGTAGATGACAACAGGCAACAGGAACCCAATTAGCCACGTCCTTCAGCCAATGTACGCGAAATACTATCTCTAAACAAACTACCTGCAGATTCTCGGGGAAGGTGAGCTACAGAAGCAGACAACCAAACCAGTCACGATTCCTGTCAGGAAACCGAGGTTATCTTCACACAGCCTCACCAAATTTCAGATATTTACAGATTGGGAAACGTTTACCTGATCTAATGAGTCTGGATTTCAGCTGCAACACGTAGATGTTTGATGTTATCACAACAATGATAACAGTTGCCGTTTACAGCTCTTAGGAGTGTGGGACTGAGACGTAGTTTGCATGGAAGAACCAGAGAAACACTCCAGATATATTTTTGATGAGGAAATAATATCATCCATCCATCCATCCATTTTCTTCCGCTTATCCGGAGTCGGGTCGCGACTCCGGATATCATATCATATAAGACTAAAAACAAAAAAAAGTCAATATTACATAATACCCTCCATTATATCCATAATATTCCTCATAAAACTTTCAGTTTTCTCTGGACAAAGTGAAACTTTCTCCCAGACAACTAAATTTTTAACTCCAGCTTCTTCCCTGCTGGGCTGCCGTCAGACTTTGGTCTGATTGACTGAGCAGCTGAGCAGTGGGCCTTTGATTGCTGCATGTTATGTACTTCTTGACAGTTTTTTTCATCTCCATCCCTAAAAGCACAATTTTAACACTGGACTTTTTTTTATAACTCACAACTGTTTCCTCATGCAAGAACTCCTGTTCAGCTTTGGCTGGAGTTTCCAAATGGAGCCATCATTTGGTTTTGATTTCTACTACCGTCCAAAAAAAAAAAAAATTAAAAAAAATGCACACATAACTACTTGAAATACAATAAGATGTGTTACCGTACAGTTTATACACAGGTTCAAGGATAGAGCACAAACCTGAAGTTAATAGGTAATTTAACTCCTATGGTTTGTTAAGCAGAACCACGTGAAGAACTGACTGGTTTAGGAGCTTTGAAAAAGTACAGTGATTTCTGTCATTACTGGAAGGCAGAAACAAGTACAAAAACTTATTTCACTCCATGAAAAACAGTGAATTTTTCTTTAAATGTTTATTGTAAGAACATTTATTACAAAATCGTTGATGCCACAATCAGTGTCTCTCCCTACAGTTCAAATAAATTAAAGCTAGGCAAAGAATGAATTATGTTACATTTTAAGTTGATTATAACACTTAAGAAGATTTAATATGTGATTGCCTAAATGTGAGCCTGTTTCTTTTAGCCATCCTTCAAAACTTGAAAAGAAATTAGAGAACACACCCATCAAGAAAGGCAAATGTGTACTTACTAAACTTGGACACTACACTTGTTAATATCTACATTTAGAGTACTTTACTCTGACGGCAGATAAGAACCTATTTTATATTTTGACCACATACAGTGGGGAAAATGTTCAGGGAGTTAAAAGAAAAGATCAGAGTGAGAGAATTTCAGATGCCACGATTCAACAACAAATATTTAATTTCATGACGTAAAAAAAATGACTGGATTTTATTCAGTAAGGTCACCCAAGATTTGGTAGAGAAAAGCCAAGAGACAAACCTTTATAAGTTAAATTCAGAAATGATCCTGGGTCTTAATTTGGTGTTGTTTTCATGTTTTCCTTGTATAGCAGTCTGATGTATTCCTTAGTGGTCACTGTTCATAGTAATCCTCTTCAAATCAATCTGTTGTAAAAATGGTCACAAACTCCAGACCTAGAGGTTCTGTCACCAAACTGCAAGAATAAATTTTTCAACTCCTTGAATCTGTGCGACTTCATTCAGTTTTACGTCCACGGCTGAGCAGGTGATTCACACAAAACCAAAAATGCACACTGGACTCGTTCCTGAGTGGTTTGAACTTTGGGCAGTGAAAAGAACAGCGGGAGCGCTAAGTGGAATCAGTGACAGAAAACTCTGAAAGGCTCCTCCGGTAAACTAAGCTCCCGCTTCATGCTGACAGCATCAAACAGACAAACGAGTAAGAACAAAACGAGAGAAGGGAACCCATTAGACAGCTGTAGCAAGCAGGAACAAGTACAGATAGACGTGTCGTGCTGACCCACATTGCATTTGCCTGCTTTGGAAAAAGAGGAGATGAAAGAAGGAAAACTCATGTTAAGGTGACGAGTGCCCATCCTTTAAGCGCTCTCCTCCATCTCTCTGGCATCTGATGAAGTAATTGGGGCTGTCAGACACACAAAACGCACAAACATACACCTGGATAAAGGTACAAACACTTATATACGAACTCTCTCACACACACACATACTCTAACCCTTCGGCATGAGCCCCTGGAGGCTTAAAGACAGAGAGGTTCTACAGAAGCATTCACTACATTCCCTACCAGCTGTAAGAGACAGAGACAGCAGCAGGAGAGGGCAGGGGAGTACCAAGTGGAAACGGAGGTGCTGGAGGAAACAGTGGCAGACAGACACAGAGAGGGCAAACAGGAACAGAATGCACAAGAGACACACACGGAGGGAAAAGAAAGCAAGCGAGGGAAAGAGGCAGAGGGCTATACCAGCACAGGGCGGGGGGAGATGGAGGAGAAGTGACAAGTGTGTGTGAATGTGAAAAAAAAAGGGATGTCTTTGATTTAGAGTGAGAGGAAGAAATAAATTAAACAGCTCCAGAGGCAGCAAACAAAGCAGAGCAGTGTGATTTCAACAGAGCAGAGAAGCTATGACCTCTGAGTAACAGCGCCTTCAGAGTGAAACTCAGTAAAAACAATTGAAAAAATTGTTTCCGTCTCATCCTTTTTTTCTTACAGCACAGATTATGTAATAATTTGTTGTTAAATTAGTCTTCACAAAATGTCCTTTTGTGTGGATGCCGCTACATCGTCTCAGCAAATGTCAACCGCTGCTTTAAGCCTGCCAACAGGCTGCTTATTTCCACCAGCCTTGTTCCCTCTTCGCACTGTCTGCACGTTAACATTTTCGGAATCCCCTTTTCGCTCGAGAAACGGCAGCCTCAGAAAGAGTGACCTGGAAACTGAAAATGGCAATTGTAAATAGATCTGTATCTATCAATGTGGCCTTCAAAGGGCAGTGATATGTATTCTCCAGCCACATATTGCCATTTTATAGAAAAATCAAGAAGCTCTGTCACCTGCAGTTGCTATAAAAATGCGAATGCGTTGTCTTCAGCATGTCATTGTAACATTGATTCTCATGATGCCATTAACAACTATTCTTAGGATCGTTTGACTGAAAAGCAGTTCATATTAAAAGCTCCGCAAACACACAGTTCCACCAGGTGCTATAGCTTGATATAAATATACCGCCTCCTCTTTAAACAACACTGATTAGTCATCCAGGAGAGTTGAACTGTACCTCACATAGTCCAGTGTTCTTTACCCTGCCGTTACATGAAATCTCATAACCCCAACCATGGGGAGGTTCCAGCACCACCATAGGTGAACACAGTTTAACACAGGACTTGTTAAGCTCCAACTGAGGTAAGAGTCTTGATTCAATTTGTTAAGCATTTAGTTTGTGTTTGATTGAGCTGAACCCAAACACATAGCCAGTCTACTGATGGATCCACTCTGAAATACCTCAGAAAACACCAGACAATTCGATTTTAACCAAACATCACAACAAGAACACTATTCAGGTAATAACTGCAGAGCAAACATGTTAAAAAGTCATGATCTGATGATTTCAATCAATCAACAGTCATGTCAAGAGAAATCTTGGAAATGGGAACTCAGCTCAACGAGACATCCTTTTATAAAATTTCTGCAGCAAAAAAACAGCACAAATAATAATAAAAAAGGCTTTAACCACCACAAATGCTTGGTTGAAACAAATCCACTTGGATAAATAGTTCAGAAATAAATGAATATGGTATTTTCATTTCCACACAGCCACCCGTGTTCACATATGTCCCACATCACAAAAACCTCATGATCCAAACTGCGGCTATGTTTGTGAGCTGAGTCCGTTTTTTTCCAGCTGGTAGCCCACCTGAATATTGGTTAACAAATTCAGGACCATAAAACAGCATGTACCTTCAGCATGCAAACTTTTTTATCAACCTATGTTTTTTTTTCACAATTTAATATCCGCCAGCTGGACAGCTCGCACCGATGTTTTCCATGATAATCATGACTAGGACAGAAACGTCAAGAGTTCTGAGGAACGCATATCAAAATATGACAATTTCTGACTGGCTTATTGTCCCCTAATAAAAAATACTTCAAGCTGAAGATCTCAGATAGAAAACTTGTAATCAAGGACAATTTATTTCATAGAGAATTAATCATTTTGTCATTTTGATTTATTTTAAACAAGTTGTTTCAAAAGATCATGATTTTATATTTATTGGTATTTGTGTGTTGTTAGTTTTTGTTTCTGTAGCAAGTTAAAGTGTTTTTTGAATGGCCTCAAGGCCATGATGGCTCCATTCACTATTGTGAGTGAGTGAGGTCTTCACTGCTTCAGATGCTCATTGTTGATGATTCAGCAAAAACATTCAGAGAGGACAAAAAAATGTATACGTGGGAGAGTTCAATGGCAAATCTATTCCAGAATCTGAAATAAAAGAGCATAAAAAACATCCAATACAAGCCAAAAAACATGTTTTTCTAGAAATCAATATCTGCATTGCAGAGAGAAAAGTGAAACTTTCTAGGTTTGTGAAATGTTATATTTTGCAAAACTAAGACAGGATTTTCAAAAATACCATCAGAAATCCTGAAAGACAAGCGTATTTGTGACCTTACGCTCCAGAGTGTACTTGGATAAGGCACCAAGACAATGATTGAAAGGTCACCGACAAGCCCATCTTTGAATGGCTAACATTAACAAGACAATAGGATTTAAATCCAATTGCAATATTGTGGCAGGACATTTATGCTTGAAAAACCCATCACTGTGACTGAACTAAAACAATTCTGCAAAGAGGAGTGGACCTAAATCAATCAACAGTGATGCAAGAGATTCATTTACAGTGTTTGCAAATGCTTGACAGCCGTCATCGCCAATATGGTTGGGACAAGTTCAACGAGACATCCTTTTATAATAGGGCAATATGTGTAAGGGGTAATTACTTCGTAGCACAGTGACAGATTATTTGGATAGCTTTTTCTCCTCAATTTTGAAATCATTTATAAACTGCATGTTATTATTTCAGTGATAACTTTTTGATAAAAACTACGCAAGTGTGACAAAAACACCACTTTACAACCATTATCACCCTAAACAGTGACGATTTTTAATTATATGATGATAAAAATGACAATTTTTGGTGCAATCTTTAATTAGGACAGCACTTCCAACAAACTCTGCTTCCGCCCGTTTCACAGCCCGATGATTCTTCATCTGTTTACACGACAAAGAGCGAGCCAGTTTGTGGGGTTTTCCATCTTTGTCCGTGCAACCATTCATCCCATCGACACACACTCATTTATGCACGCTTCCCTTAAAGTAATTATGAAACATTGGGTTGGAAAAGACAAAAGGAGAAAGATGAACCCGTGATCTATAAATGTTTAACGAGAGCAGGCGGTGAAGATAAGGCGTTCTTGAAGAAGGAGAACAGGGACAGGGAGAGGAATGGCGAGGTGAAAAAGGAAGACGGCGCCAGAGGAGATGAGTGAGAAGCAAAATGGGTGGCTGGCAGAGAGCAAGAAGTGGAGAATGGTCTAATTATAGAAGCAGACATCAGAGCATAGCCAGAGAGCAACAGACAGAAAGGGGAAAGAGCAGGAGATTTGGGAGGAAAAAGGGCTGTAATAGGAGGTGTCTGGTGTTTGTCTAACACAGTAAGGCTAGTAATGATTCCATTAGTGCTTCAGACCAAGACAGGGAAACAGAGGGAGAGACGGAACGAGTGGCAGGGACGGGGTGTGAATGAGAGGCACACTAAGAGATCAAGATTCACAAAGAACATTTCAAGACCATGTTGAGTACTGGAGTAGGGAAGTGATAGAGAGGAAGGAAACCTGGACCCACAAAGAAGAACAAGAGGGAGAAAACTCGGGCGCTCCATTAAGTGGCTTGCTCACCTCCACGTTGATTATACAAATGAAACTCCAGGCCTTTCTGTGTTCCTCTCTCCCACACTCACCCCTTTGTGTGAAAGCAAACTAGAGAGGATCATTTGAATGCATTAGTGGCGCGTGTCGTCCCCATGGTAGACCTCCAGATTGTGTCAGGGCAGGAACCTTTTGTTTGGAGCCGATGCAGAGCGCCGAGAGGAGCTCTTTAGAAGTGCAAGCTTCGTTCTCACAGGGGCACATTAAAGCGCAACGCACCAAGCTGCCTTACTGCTCTGCACCCTCTTATGTCTTTTATGAATCTGCTTGTAAAAAAAAAAGAAAAAAGCTGATTATGGATGCAGTTACATTAGCTGGCTAAGTGAGTTTTGACAAGAAAAAGAGGGGGGGAGGAACACAAAAATAGAAACATTTGTATGGTTTGAAAAAAAGAAACCCAGCACAAGCATCATTGTTATTCAGGATAAAAGAAATTGTGGGGCATTATTTTATGAGCAACAAAACCCCCATGGGATTTGATTTGCTGACATATGCGGGGTATAAAATTCTCTTGCTTTATGGTGGTGAAACTGCAGTTCTGTGCAGATGTTCTCCAACAAATAAAAACCAAATACTTCAACAGTAACACAGCTCCCAAATCCCAACACCATTCTCAGACCTAAATCCACTCTAAGGTGACACGATACGAAACCCCCTCTGGTTTCACACCCAACGTTATTTTTGGTCGGTGCATCTGCAAAGGTAAGCTCACTCTTCCAGTTCAGGTCAGGATGGTGCACAGAATAACAAAACAACACATAATCTATATGCAAAGATCTCAAAGTAAGGCGTTAAGGTTAAGATAAGGCATTTGGCCATCAGAGCAAGGAATTTGTGTCCATCTCACAAGCAGCATTATCCAAGTCATTGCAGGGGTTCCCAGACCACTGAAGGCCATAAGTGATATATATTTCCAAACTTGCCCAGGACGGGTGTAAATAGGATCTATTACTATTTTCAGATGAAGTAGAGCAACAGAATGATGGCAGAATTTCTCATCTTATCTCCAAGTCTTAGTTTGGCCCCTTATTTAAGCTGCTTGTATCCAGATTTTCCACTTTTTACAATCGTTGGTGAAAGTTTGAAAATAACATTTGGAGTAAACTGAGAGCTTTGCTTTTTAGCTTAGCTCTTTGCTCATAATAATAGACAAGAGCACTTCACTCATCTCGAAGGACCTTCACGCCCATGTGTCAGCCTTTCCATAACTCAGTAGACAAGGGCCACATATATTTTCTGACCTCTGACCTCAGTGTCAATAAGACCGTATCATTTCAAGTCAATCAAGCACAGAAATATAAACTAGCCATTTGCCACCGGGTTAAAAAGCAAGCTTGTTAAATCTCGCTCTATTCTCTTTTGGAGTGATAACGCTAAAGGACCCAAGAGATGACTTCACGGAGGTCAACCGTTTCACACCATAAAGCTGCATCTTAGTCCCAGAAATTTAGAAAATGACATAAATCAGCACAGCGAGGAGAGTGAAATCATTTGAAAAGCTGTCAGTGAGATCACCTGTGATATAACCACGGCAGACAGACAGGCAGACAACTCAGCAGTCTGTGTCTCATGATTGAGATGCAGCCAGCATTCTGCCACGATCTGTGCGCATTACCAGTCTGCAAACTGCAGAGCACATTTTGTTCTTATTCACTTGTCTCTAAGGACCAACTGCCAAGTTTCTGAGTGTCTTGGCGGCTGCTTCTCCAAAACAAGTGAAATTGCATCGTGTGCACCCATTTCTACTCTGTTGAGATGAATATCTGTGCTCCAATTTTCCCAAGGAAGTGAGTCCTCTGGGATAGGTGACAGCATGAGCATAATGCGGTTTCCTGAATTCAAAATGCACGCATGCACGGTGTGCACACGCACACATGCTAGCTCGCACTCATGCACCACACACACCATTTGAGAGAGCTTTACAACTCAATAATATTCCTCCACAATGCATACCTTTTCCCTCCACAGCACACATCAATGCGCACCGCCTTATTCTCTCTCTCCCACACACACACACAGTGTCTTTCTATATTTACAAGGACTTTGCATTGACTTCCATTCACTTTTCATTCATTTCTATAACCTAATCCTGATCCTTACCCTAAACCTAACCATCACCAGTACATGTCTAACCCTAAACCTAACCTGAACTCATTGCACACTGTAGTCCTAAACCCAACTCCTAATGCTAAAACAGCACTTAATCTTATGGGGCCCAGGCTGTGGGCCCCTTAAGGAGCAGTGGGTTGTCACAACATAAGCCACTGTTGTAAAAACTGGGCCTTACAAGGTGAGAAATGCTAAGACACACACACGCAGACACACGCATGTGACTCAGATATTCCCCTTTGATAAGCCAACACACAAAAAAAAATTTGTGCTTTAAAGAAATCCCTACCTGTTCCTTTCTATTTGCTGTCTGTGCTTTGTTAGGAGTGATGACTCACAAAGTATCATTGTCTCCCTTCTGGGTTAATTGTTTAACTCAGAAGGCAGATGTTTATTTTTTCCCCCCTTTGGGACTTTAACTTTTTGTTTGTTATGAAACAATGTAGGATCTACAAATGTTGGCAACTTCTTTAAAGGATTTTAATTCTTTCCATGCAACACGCACTATTAATCCTTGATACATGTAATCCTTGATTTGCCAGCTATGCTAATCAGTGATCATTTTATCTTCCTTTAAAAGGCATAAAATGCTCCTGTAAAAGATGATGGGAAGAGTTCAATGCTATTGTCATATGTTTGTGTAATATAGTTCTTAAGGAAAATCTGCAACAAGCAAAAAACTTTGACAAAAGATGTGACATTCCAGCAATCAAACATATCTGTTATGTTGTTTAATTATGTCACTTTTTTCCAAGACACACATATTTATCATCTACTTCCATTCCACTCAATCCTCGCCGTCCCCACCCGACTCACGTTGGCAGATGTCCTTGTTCTCCTCAAAGCCTGGTTTGCACACACATCTCCCTATGGGGACCAGCCAGCCTCCGTCTGCGCTGCAGTACATCTTGGGCGGCTCAAACTCCTCAGAGGCATTTACACAAACTCCATGGACCTCCACCAGCGCCGTTTCTCCTCCCGTTATTGTGTCGGGGAACTGGGCCAGGTTGCGCACAGTCAGAGGACACTTCTTATAGAAGACCCTGACTGAGACCAGAGCGATACAAGCACCCAGGTCTTGGAAGGCCAGGTAGAAACCCTTTTTACTCAAGTTGCTGATGTCTCGCACTTCTGTGTTCAGCTTCAAGACTCGGTCACCAACATCCACCTGCGAATGAACAATTCATTTTCTGTTAGTTTCTTTGAAAGACGTCTGAGGTTAGTGCATAGCCACAAGTAGGCAAACGAGCAACAATCAACTGGCTACTGAACAAAGATGACTGTTTATTCGTTTACGATCAGCATTTGTAACATTTAGCTTCACTGATGCACCATAAAATCAACTGGTGACTGGAAATGGGTGACTTTACTGGCTGCGATCAGTGAATAGAGGTTTGCAAACTAAAAAACATATTTATTTTTTTACCATCAGTTATGACTCTAACAGGCTGTGTGAAATCTACACTCCTAGCTGTAGGTGTTTTACCTGAGAAAAGTTGTGTTCAGCTTTTTTCTGTGTTATCGAGGTGTTTAAAAATAATCAAAACATATAAGAAGCCATTTAAGGGGAAAGTTGTATTTCCATTTCAATCAGGCAGCTACTTTAAACAAGAATGATCTCCAGAAAATAAAATTTGAAGTTGAAAATACTGCAGCAAAGATGCACCGTCTCATCCTTTGGAGTCATATTCTATCATGGGTGACACGCGACACGGAAATGTTGGCAGTCTTGGAAATTTTACAATTAAGGTGAGGCTGCTGCTTGCAGCGAGCCATGCTAATGTCACTAATCCAGACACAAGCTATATATTAAAATATCAAACTTGAAATAATTTTGCTTTAATTATGAAGTAATATTTAATTCTCTCCTGCATATATTCAGTGAACTGTTACCTTTGGTCCCAAATAAATAATTAAGGAGTCATGACAAAAGATTCATAATAAACTAACCCATGAAAGCAAAAAGAGTCTTTTTTTTGCACAAATGTTAAGACGGAGACAGGTTTTTTTGTTGAATTGTTTTGTCATAAAAAATTTAATAAATTGTAGTTGTTGCTCTCTTCTACATACGTAGGTGCAAAAAAGAGCTTCAGCATTGTCTTGTAAAGGAGTAATATAATGTAATTCTAGCTGGGTTCTTATTTTGATGGATTGCTCTGTCCCATAATTTGAGGATAATGTAATAAAAGCAGCAACCAGACTTTCATTTCACTTGAAACATTTTCTAGAATGGAGATTTTTCAATTTATGTAGGATGTGTAGTTTTTTTTAAGGATTAGTATAAGCAAGTTGGAGGTCAATAAAGTTAGTAACTTGAAATTGTCCACAAAATGTCTTCCTCTGTGAATTTTCAATTAATCGAATGAAATCATACTAACTTCATTGGCCAAAACAGGAGCAGTCAAATTACACCTCAAAGACAGTTCACCTCTACCGAGTGCTGATCATTTCTCAGCTAAACGGAGCAGGACACCCAAGTTTAAAATCCAATTGTGTTTACTGCTCAAGAAATGTTTATTGTTCACATATCTATCTTATCAAGTTTCATTATGCAACCTTTCCCTTTTATGAAAATATAGCATAAAATTTGCACAAATAATAATAAAAAAATCAGTTCAATTCAGAAATAAGAATTGTTGTAGATGTTTATGTCGGTGGGCATGAAGGCTCTCATATATTTGTTTGCATTACATTGAATCTGAAGAGTATTATCTGAGATATCGGTAATAAGATGACCAACTTTTTTAACAGAACTGTTAACATTATCATTTGTCGACCATAACACTAGAACTGATTCATAAATGCCATTTCATCCCAGGTATGTCAGCATGTGTTTGTACCTGTGTAAAGCTCTCATCTGCAGCGATAGTGTCGATCTTGACATACTGGCTTTCCTTGATGAACCACAGGTTGGCATTGTTGGACTCATAGTAGTACATGTTGAAAGTCTGCAAAACAAAAAGCATCTGTCAATATTCAGGTTGGATAAATGACAGACTTTTAAACTTTGACCAGGGATAAACTGGTATTTGTTTATTTGTTAAAATTCCTGCCATCTGTTTGAATGTTTGGGAGTGTTTTCAGTGTAATGCACATGCAGCTGTGTGGGTGTGTTACTTCAAATTCTCATCACAGTAACCGCAGTGAAAAAAGAAAAAAAAACAAGTTGTAGAAAAATATTCAAATACATGTAAAATTTCAGAAGTGTCTTGTTTCATCCTTTATTTTTTTTCTTGTCTTATAATTCTTTATCTATTCAATATCCGTCACAGTGCACTTCAGTTTGTATTTGTTTGTTTTTAGTGCTTATTGAAGATAAAAGGCAGACAAAATGAAACAATGCTCTTTTGCTGCTCTGCAGCATAATGTGTTACGCTCAAGAGAAGCACTAATTTCACCCAAGTGATAATTAAATTACAAACATTTCAAGTCAACTCTCCATAAGCCTGACATGAATAAATATGTTAATGTGCTGCCTACAAACAAATTAAGAAGGCAAAATGTTGTAAAAATTATCCAGCATAATGAATTAAATGTTTATTTACCGTTTACACTCCTTTCAGTTTCCATCATAAAAAAAATAAATAAATCTTTTGTCTCTGAAACTTCCATTGCATGTGCTTAGGGATTATTTATTCCCAATTTATAAATGTTTCAATCATAAATATAGAATGTTTCCCTATATTTAAAATGTCAAAAATAGGTCAGATTACTATGAGAAAATAAAAAAACTAAACAACCTCTGTTTTAAGTAGCCCAAAGAAGCAGATTAACAAATGTTTTTAAACTTTGTTTCAGATCTGATATTGATTCTACCTTCATAAAACACACAAAAAAAGCTGTTTTTGTTCAAACGGTCTTCACAGAGAGCAGTCACAAAACAGCAGCAGCCCTGCTGGACACTTTCCATGTGTTCAGGGCACCAAGAGGGAACAAAAAGTAACAAAACGAGAAGATCAGGACGCAGACGTTTCTTATACATCAAGCTCCAATGGTGTCCCCTTTTATTGCCTGTGTGCAAAAATGACGCAGACCTCTTTACATGTGCCAGAGACCCCGGGCAGGCTGTTGCAGTCTCTCAGGGTGAATTTGATTTCGATGTAGACTCGCTGCGCTCCCTCCCGGCTGATGTGCCGCGTCCGCAGCCAGTTGTTTTGATTGGCCTCCATTACGCTGCACACCTGGTAGGTCCTCATCGGGGTGTTCCTCTCATCCATCACGCTGATCTCCTCCCACTGAGGATGATAAAGAGAGGGATGTGTTATCTTACCATTTCAATTACACTTCAAAGCTAACTAAAGGTTTTAGGACACTATAAAATTATTGGGGTTTTTTTGGGGTTTTTATGTGCAGGTGTTTCTAAATACACCACAATATCCATTAAAACACTTTCTTTCAATGATTATATTCAATAGGTGAAAATTACTTTACATGAACAATTGACACATTACTCTCTGAGTGATGCGTTGTTAATTTTGATGGCCAAGGCTTACAGTTAATTAAAACCCAAAATTTAGCTTTATGTTGAAATCTGGGTTTCTTTCCTAAGAACAATTGAAAACATTTTTTTTTTAATACGGAAATGTTATTTTATGTCCTAGTTTTGGCTTAAGCAATCATGAGAAACACTGCCGACTTGACGGTTGTCCAGCAGACAGTCAATCGCATCTTCCACAAGGAGCACAAGACATAAAAAGTTATTGCTGAAAAAGCTGGTTTATCTGGTTATTCACAGAGTGCATATTAAGGAAAGGTTAAGTGGAAGAAAAAAGTGAGAAACAAACATACGGTAGGGGTAATCAGAGCCTTGAAAGGGTTGCAAAGCCAAACACATTTAAAAGTTTTGGTGGGGACTCACAAGGTCCAAACTCCAGCTGGGGTTAGTGCCTGAAAGTCGCCACACAGACTGGGCTCGCAATGTTTGAAGTCATCTACTGCCGAAGCCATTACTATGTCTGAAATGTCTTGCTTGAACTTTTGATTTGGAAATTAAGGTTGCAGAGTCAGGAGGAAGAGGAGAGGGACAGAGTCCCAAATGTTTGAGGGTTGATGTTTCCAGAGTCCGTGATGAAATTGTTTGCCATATTATTTGCTGGTATCAAGTCAAGGAGCTGCAAAAGAATCAAACTATTCACGGAATACCTGCAATCATCTGAGTAGAAAGTTGAGTGAAAAGAAAATTGGGAAAAAAGGTAAACCAGCAACAGGAGTAACTAATTTTGTGAAGCAAAATCAATTTAGCCATGTTAGTTTAAAATTAAAACAAACATGAACCTGGACATTTTTCAAGGCTTATAAAGATGCTAATTTATTTTTGCAACATGACTTAGCACCGTATTAACTGAGCTAAACTATAACAAAACAGCACAGAGCAGGTTAATATTTCTGTAGTAAAACTATTTTAATTATTTCATTTAATTCACAACTTTTCAGAGAAATTTCATTTTGGGCTTTTATCAGCTGTATGCTATTATGGTGAAAAAAAATGCTTAAAAGTATCACGACATACAATAAGTAGTTACATAAGTTTCATTATAATTAAAATCAATAAATTGACTTTTTGGTGACCATCCCAGTTTCCTGAGAGGGGAATTAAAATATAAAAAAAAGAGGGACAAAAAAGTGGGGATTGAAAATAAGAAGAAAAAGCATGACGAAAGATGGTTTGGAATATCCAGAAAATGTGCAAGCGATGAGAAGACGAAGAGAGGAAGAGCACAGATGCTGCAGAGGAAAATATGTGCTGAAGTGAAATCTCTTTAACTAAAATATAAATCTCTAATCAAAGCTGATGCAGCTGAAGCACAGCAGACGTACATTCAGCCGCTCATGACTCGCCTGACAAAGGCACCACTCGCCTGTAATCATGTTTATCAATGCTCAATACACAGAGACAATGTAATTCAGTTGCTGCTGCAGGGAAAACTTGGCCCAGGCTCCTTGAACTGTGGTTTAGAGTAAACCAACACTGAGGCCGTGTGTTCTGTTTTCATGTCTGCATGAATATGAGCCAGGATAGCTGGAGGAATGTCTGTGACCGTGCTCCACATTCGCACAGACCTAGCGTGCTTTTTTCTAGAAGGCGCGTCTTTCTAGAACGCTGATTAAGAGCTTAAGAAGAAGCAACATGAACGACCGAGACGCAATGAGAGAAACCTGGAGAAGAAGGGAGAGAGAGGAGAAGGGGTAGGTAGGACAGAGCTACTTTGTCTCCTGTCATCTGCTACCATCTGTTTCCACTTCTGACTAAGGCTGTAATTGAGAACACTTCTTGCATGAACAGGAAAACATTTCTATCCGCACACGCACTCACACACACACACACACACACACACACACACACACACACACACACACACAAAGAGAACATTTCTACTCCATAAAGAAAAAAAGGGAGAAAAGGGAAAATAAACCAATGCGGTTTCAGTGACTTTAGCTATACGATCCATGCAAGTGCAGGACAAATGAATTTTCTTCTGCACACACAGAACCTCTCAGACACCATCTGGATGAGTTCTGGTCTGTGGTGGAGAGAAGAGAGAGGACCACCATCTTTGCTCTGAGCGCCTGTCATTGTCATAAGACTGAGGCTTTGACCTCCACAGCGATGGGCACACTTCCACCTACAGCTGGCAAATCTCCTACATCTATTATGCGCATGCACATATGCATGCACCTGCAGGAGCTTAAGTATACACCAATCAATCTCTCTCCCAACCAATGAAAAACTGAGCAGATTCCCAAGATATCAGATTATTACCTTTGTTCTGTGCCTTTTTTTATACTATGTGTACTCTAATGGATCTGAATAAAAGTCCTCACAGTCAGGAAAGGATGGAGGAGGAAGGAGAAGGGGAACTGGCTACTTATAAAGCCAAAATATGAAAAAAAAACTACAATGTACTTTTCATGACTAACTCTCAAGAGATAAAAACAAACAAAAAAACTAACACGGTAACAATACAAAGTTTTCAGGTCAGTCAAATTTAACATTTTGGAGTTTACAATTGCATTTTTTGTAATGTAGCAGGAGGATGAATGGGTTGTGATTATTCAAGTAGGTGTTTGAGTGGAAGAGCAGCCATACTAATAATTTCTTTGTTCAAAGTTTCAAGTTCCCAACAGGTATTATATGGTCTAATTCTTATGTGTTTTGGAGTATTTAGTCGCTGCCGTTAAAAATTGCATACCAATGCCTGCTGCAAGTTAACTAACTAATTGCATAGTATATGAAATTGATGAAAATATGTATTTTTACGCAAAAGGAAACACAAGGAAATGCTGTGTTGGTTTAAAAGTTTTAAAAAAATTGGAAATGAATTTGTTTTACGGCAGTATAGGTCCACTTTGTTCTTGGTCCTTCTCAAATGAACCTGGAGCAGAAGGGAGCTTTAACTTCTAGGTCCAACTAATGTGGACTTATAGAAAATGAAAATGATATGAAAGTTAACCTCTGACAGGTGGGACATTGGCTGCTTCCAACCTTTTAGAAAACCTCTGTTCAAAAGTCCTGAACTATTCCTTCAAATAAAATAAAAAAAACAAGGGTGGAATAAAAATTCAGAGTTCGGTGTAACAACAGGAAATGGGAGATGAGGGACAGAATGGGAAAGTTCAATGCTAGATCAAATAAATCAAAACTTCTTACAATAAAGACAATCTCAGTGTAGACTAAAGTGAATAAAACAGGAAGTCTGCTTCAAAGCAACCATCCGACGACCAGAGTCTGAGCTGAGATTAAATGTCTGAAGTTAATCTGATGTGAGTGCTCACCATCACATCAAAAATTTGATGCATTTCCCTTCAGAGTCCCTAGCACTAAAACACATTCTCACACACATTTCGAGCTCAAAACATTCAGATGCTTTTAATCTACCCAGCCTCCGCTGTGTATGAGTTGGAACTCAAACAAAACCGGCTCCTTCTTGATCCAACTGCTTTCCACCAGAACCCAACAGTCTGAAGAAGAAGAAGAAGAAGAAGAAGTAGAAGACGCACACCAAAGTCAAGCGGCAACTTAAACATTTAAAGCAAACACAAATTGTAAAGCCTGAACCACTCTGCACACACTACTTTGATAGCCATTGTGATAAGCAACACTCTATTCAATTAAAATAACAAGAAAGAGGAAGAAAAAGGGATTGACGGAGGGGAGGGGGAAATAAGTGTTGGTAAATTACAGGCGCCTGGCAGCTAAATAGACCCATCTGTGCGGAGCTGAGAGCAGTCGGACATCACAGGACGGTCACACACATCCACCCACACAAACGCAAAGAGCTGAGCCCCAAGGGATTGGTGATTAAAGCATTTATGGGAATAGTCATTGAGGGATAAAGAGGGCTTTATAATAATGTCTTTGTTTATTTCTTTGTG
Source organism: Micropoecilia bifurca (assembly GCA_903067075.1). Lineage (NCBI taxonomy): Eukaryota > Metazoa > Chordata > Actinopteri > Cyprinodontiformes > Poeciliidae > Micropoecilia > Micropoecilia bifurca. Next base: position 22,423 of record CAEGAF010005198.1, read on the forward strand.
AGCAGAGTTTGGAGTGGCTGGATTACTGCCATTTCCTGGTGAGCGACTTATTTCCCTAGTTGGCGAGTCTGTTCATCATCACTTTCTTTCCGGCGTGAAGGACAGGTGTGTGTGAAGCAACTTTGTTGCCCCCAATATCAGCCACTGATACAAAAGCCTTAAAAGCTGAAAGTACAACTGGGAAATGTTTGGGGAGTTAACTCTCTTTTGTTCTTCACATCCCATGTCCACAAATACATGCAATCTTCAGATCATTCAGTGTTCATTTTGCTCACAAGTTAATTAAAGTTGAGAATGATTTTTAAAAAAATAAGTTTCCTTGGTCCATCAGCCTGAAGCTCATCTGATTGCTTTGAAGTGAAGCAAAGATGTCAGATTGGGGCTGAGGTTCAACCATTCACCAGATTAAACTAATATCCGTCCTTCTGCAACCATCTGATGGCTACACCTACGCGGACATAATTGGCCTACAAGCCTTGGCTTAACAGAATGAGGAGTTTGGGAAAAACAGACATAGAGCCTGGGAAGGAAAAAAGAAGGCAGAGGAACCTCTTGGGGAGTTGAGAGGCTGTGGGGGCTCCTCTTTTCAAACATCATTAGGACGTCTCTGTTTTATGTCTCTCGCGAGGAACAACCCCCGCCAAACGGTGACAGAAGTGGGTCGCTCTGCTTAGTCTCGGCCATATCCGGCCCTACGCGACCTGGATTAACGATGACCTGTGAGGGTCAAGTGTCCTTTTGGGCTAATTCAGGGAGACACTGGTCACATATTAGTGGGAATTGGCTCTCACTGGGAATAATCCTCAGGATTATGGTTCAAAGGTCAACTAGATAATCCTCTGATATGAAACACAGAAGCTTCTCACAACCCTGGCACCTCTTCTATCATTTTGTATCTCTCACTCTCCATAGGCAAACCTTTATTTTTGCTTACAGTACCTTGCGGAAGTTTTTGAACTTTTTGAACTATTTCACACTAAGTCACGCTACAACAACTAACTTGTGATAAACTAAAGCAAAGTAGTGCATAAACACAAAATGAAAAAAAACTACAGTATTTTCCAGACTATAGAGCGCACCATACTATAAGCAGCACCTATAAATAACGTACACATATAAGCCGCACTGGGTTATAAACCGCTGGTATCTCCGCCGCTCACGGTTTTCCAAAAGGGGTCCGCATCCTTAATCCATCTCCAACGCCAAACCATGGATTTGTTTACGCCGAGCTCTGTGCAGCAGCTCTATTTCTCTCCTCTACTGCCAGATCGATAACTTTCAACTTAAAAGCTGCATCATATGAGAATGAAGAAATTTCTCCGTTGTGCCTGCTGCTAGCATATGCTTAGCAGTTTCTTTTTTGATTTCCTAGGTTTACTTCCAATGATTCACTTCCTGCTACAGAGCCCCCTGGTGATTGAAGAAAAATCCACAGAAAAGCTGCACCGGGCTATAAGCCGCTTAGTTCAAAGCGTGGGGAAAAAAGTAGTGGCTTTTAGTCCAAAAAATATATGGCTTTTAAGTTCTACTAAGAAAAGTCTGAAAACAGTTCAGGCCCAACCTTTGTCAAACTCGACTAGCATCTTTTGGGAACAGCAAAATTCCCCAAAGTTGCTCTTTTAAATTGAATATAAATTGAATTTAAGTATGTACTTTGACTGCAACAAATTAAGGTTTGAATCAATTCCACTGTAGCTATGGCTTCTATTCCGGCCCCTAAAACTATGTTCGAAAACGTCTTCCATGACAGAAACTCTCTGGTTGTGAGCTTGAATCGGCAACAAATCATGCAGTCTTTCTTCTATTATGCAGAGTAACTATAAAGTTGACCTCCTACAGGTTGATGTGGGTCAAGTAATGTACAATTTTTCAAGTTGCATAATGTGTGGCCTGTCAATTTAAGTGTAAAGTCAATTTACAAAACCTAGTACTGTAGTTTCCTCTCATAATCTTCTTGGCTTCAAAGAGTTGACTTATTTGTGCCAAAAATGATTGTTTTAGAATGAATAATGAGGATACAACTATTTCTGCAACTAGACTCATAAATTTCAAACCCTGTAGCCAATACATATCCATTCTTGTTTCGTTGTTTTTTTTCCTCAGCAGTACCAAAAGTCTAGCTTCAGTTTAGCAACTTGGGGGAGATGTTAATGGCTCATCCCTATGGGATTAAAGTGGACAAAGACGTGCATGCCCCCATAAAGGCACAAAACGGCAAACAATAACAGACACAGGAATCCTTTTAGCACAGCAGACCAGACTGCAAGACAGCAGGAACATGTGCAGATGTTCCCGTAACCTGGTTAACTATTAAAATCTTCATAAACAGTCCCTGACACACTTGAGGTCTGTTCTACAAAGTATTCTGATGTCTAAATGATTCAATTGCAGTTTTTGGCACAGAGATGCAACAACTCAGATGGATTCTTCAGGGGGATGTTTGGGAGGAAAATAATGCTCTTGGATACATGAAAAGTATCCTAGGTTTCCCAGTCGTCTAAACACAGCTTTAATAATTTATCTGTCAGTTTTGTAATTATATTTGGAAATCAAATTTTGTGTTTTGCTTTATTTTGGTATTTAGATTTGGCTCCATAGTTCTCTGCGTGTTTTATCAGCTGTTTCTCTGATTTCTTTGATTCAACTTCAGTTACTAGCTTTTCCTCACAGCTGCACCCACTTTCTAATCAACCACCTGCTCCTTGTCCAGTAATAAACTCTCAAGTTTAAATATCCCTCAGCTGGTCAGCTCATCTTGGTGCCTCCATCGTGTCTCCTGATCCCTGTTTCCTTTGTGTGTGTTTGGAAAAAAACACGCACGCACACACACACACACATGTATCCTCGGTGCAGCTGGGTCCTGCTTTTCATGGCAGCTTTATTTTTGTGAAATCAGGACTAACCTTTAAAAACTAGGTTTATCAGAATCCATCGTGTAAAAATGCTTAAGAGAAGGTAAAAAAAAGTAGTTTCTTTGTGACAATATATGAATAAAGTAAAACACCATAGCAGTTGTAATCAAAGTGAAGCTTGCCAGGTAAGTAGCTATGTAGATGATGTCAGCATGTGAATTTGTCTGTACATATCAGCTGTGTTGTGAATCGGCTCCAGAAGGTGAATACTTATTAAAACTGTAACCCAAAATCTGAGGGAAGAAACGTGTGTTAAGTGCATGAAAAGCTTGTCAAACTGTTTCAGAGAACTCGGACAAAAGAGCATTGAAAAAGCCTCAAACACTTCAATTGTTAGTGTTGTTGTATTTTTGTTGGTGGGAAATCTAAACATACATTTTACTCTTTAGAATTTGAGGAAATTGTGTTCCTAGAGAAGAAAGTTACCCTAATTTTTTCAGAGCTACTTGATTGGACGCTGTCAATCCACGCTCACCTGACTCTAATACATATCTCAAACTAAACTGAACCGCTCTAAACGAACGCACACACACAAACATCCACAATATGACCCGACAAATAGAGTACTCCACTTAGGAGAACTTTACACACTTCATTACTTGGGAAAACAACATTGCTTGGCTTCGCTCACTTTAGTCGTTTCTCAGCTGCACAAAACCATGAAACCGCATGTGGCATCCTGCAATTTAACACACCGATGCTGAATGGGGAAGCGAAGGATGAGAGGAAATAGAATTAATTCTGAGCCATTCAGCAAGCCACAGTGACATACAGATCTCGGGCCATCGAATGTGCCCTTATGCTTTCCCCTGCTGCATTCTTCCTCTTTTCCTCTTCTCTTCTTGTCATTTTCTGAGTCATGGTGACTGCACTCTAGGCTCCCCTGGTTCCTGTACCTGAAAAAGGCCAGTTATGCAACAAACCCCACCCCACCACTCTTCCCCCTGCATGTTGTACTTGAGCACCAGAAGAGTACACACACATCTTTTCTTATGTAAGAATATTTACACCCTTACAGTGGTCCCTTCAACTCATCCCAAAAGTTACAGCACCGCCAGGAATCGATGCTTCAACGCGAACGTATTTTCAGCACAGCAGAAATAATCCGTAAATCCCCCCCACCACTCAAATTTAGCACCAGGTGCCTAAGATCCCTTTGCGTTTTGAAATACTTCCCAGTTGAACTGCTAACGTCATAAGCCTGTTTCCCAAAAAGGAGAGCACAACTTGCTTGATTTAATCAGTCGTACTTTTATGCTGGAGCTGCCACTTTTGGTGGCAGCTCCAGCATAAAAATTGTTTGTGTGTTTGTTTGTGTGTGCGTGTGTAGAGCACATACTCACCCCTTCATTAGGGTAAGCCTCCCAGCCGAGGTCGGCCAGAGCCGACATGGAGTCTAATAAAGTAACTGCAACAACAGAAGGGAGGGGGGGAAGCAAAATCATTAGTTGTTAATGTCCAAGAAAAAAACAACAACTAGATATTTTGTGTTTCTTTCAAACATTATGTTCAACTAAAACCAACCACATAAATGCTCTTAAAAATGCCTCATGAGTCATGCAATGCGTCATTTGTTGCTTTGGTGTGTTTTAACACTGGAATTACAATCAGTTTTGGTTTGTAATTTTAACTTCAAAATAAGGGGAAATAAGGGGAAACAAATATAGTCTATGAGAAAGCATCACAGTGACAAAACACTGTTTTTCCACTTACAAAGGTAATGTCATGTCTTAGAGCCAGAAAGGATGCAAATCTTCAAAGTGCAAAACATGAATAAATCACAAATTGACTTTAAATTATTTTTCAAGCATATTAATTATTTTAAAATGAATTTTCTGAGAAAGTCTTTGTAGTCGAGCATTTCCACAAAATTACTACCGTATGATGATTCCTATGGATATGAAAATACTCAAATTAGTAGCTTCAAGAGGGGGAGCAACCCTATGGAGGACAACTCCACAGGAGCTAGCATCCAGATTAGTCCAGCAGTGGTTTGTGAGCATAAAGTTCAGCACTTAAAAAAAAACTTGCATTAATTTGCCACGGACATTACTTCTTCTTTTTCCTTTGACAGTACATAATGTCTCCCAAGTGTCCTATCAAATCAACATTCACTGACTCCAAAAATTCCTTTTTCTTGCAGGTGAGATAATTAGGAGCAGTTGTGACTGTTTTCATTTTTATGAAGGAGAGAGCAGATGACTACCTTTTGATAATCAATCCATCAGCTTCACTCTTAACTTCTACATGTGTAGCATTAACCTGACGTGACTTTTAGGGCCAAAGAAGATCTTGTTACAGCTTAATTAGTTTATTATTCCATATGGTGGCTTTGGAATAACATTTCAGTGAGAAGTGAAACCTTCACACGTAAAATCTGAGATGATTTTGTGTATTAAAAGTCTGATTTTCTGCTGCATCTAGTCACCCTTGCAGCAAGGCTTCTTAAGGAGCTGGAGACTCTCCTTCTACCACACGTTTCCATTGTGTTATGTATTGATAAAGCCCTGAGCTACCTTGTACTCCTATTTTCCCCATATTTCTTGCCTTGAGACATAGGAAAAATGAAACGCATAAGCAGCATAAAAAAAGTAAAATAAAAAAAGTTTTAAAATAAAGATATATTCCTGTGAACACTGCATTTGGTATTAACCCAAATTAATTTGGCCTATTATTTAAATTGATTTTCTGAAGTACTTGAGTGTACAAAAATGTTTTTCAAGGCAAAATAAATCATTTAGCTCGCGTAGAAACTTTTTCATTTAAAATTAATTTTGAACACAGTTAAATCCTCTGTAACTAGGCTCAAGAGTTTAATGAATGCAGTGAATAAGGTTAAAAAAAAGTCAACAAAGCACCACAAAGACCCGCAGGAGGCACAATGAAAACCTAGACAAATTGTCGCGGAAAGTTCAAGGCCAGTACATGCGACTAGTTATTACCCGTTTAGGTGAGGGGATTTATTCAGGACTGACTCACTCAGGTCCTAATCAGCAGCACCTCTGACCATCAATATTTAATCAGCATCCATCTGCAGAGACCGCCGCGTCTCTCTCTTCAGTTTTTTTTCCTCTGCGTTTTCTGCCAGGTTGCATGTTCTCTATTAAAAGTCTTAAGGTTAATACCTTCAGCCCCCAGATCACCGATCAAATTCGTGAGCCAAAGATTTAGCGCAGTTTAAGGTAGTAAACATTTAAAACAAAAATGTTTCATTTTATGAGAAGCAATAATCTAAATGCATTACACTTTTGCGAATGTGACTAAGTGCTCTTAGAGAATTAAAAGTGCCTGTACTGCTGATGTATCTAACTAAATTGCTTTTTTTTTCTTTTTCTGCTTTCTGTCCCTCACTGCTTCTGGTTTTCATGCTGTTCATCAAACAGCCTTTTTATTTTTTTTTTCCCCCAACCCAACACCCTATGACAGCAGGATGGGCTGCCATGCTGTGGAGATGTGAGCGTATGTGAATTCTGTGCGTGTGATAGTTCACCTAGTCTGTGTCTGCCCGCGCTCGCACATTGCAGTCAAGCAATATAATTGTACGCATTGTATAATGAAGCAGACAGAGACGTTGCCCAGCGGAGCCGAGCCGATGGATTAAATGAGAGGGATGAGACCGACAGAGCAGAGGAGAGGTGCTGTGCAGCGAAAGGTCAGAGTAGACCTCCAGCCTGCGCGTGTATTTAGAGCAGCTAAAGACTCTTTAGAGTGTTTTCCTAGAGATCCAGGGCTTTAGAGTGCCATGCTGAAACAGGACATAATAATGTAATCATATCTGATTTTAAAACAGAGCGGTGAGTTACATACTCACCAGTATAATCATCTATCAGGGATAGACAGAAAAGAGATTAAGGCTTGTCAGTGTGGTGTCATGATGCTGTTTTAACACTTTCACAGATTACAACACTCTTGAAACGAAGGTGTTTAAGACTACCTTTTAAAAAAAAAAAAAAAAAAACTTTACTTCAACTGTTTTACAATATATGCTAGCTTTCCTCAGTGCAGCCAAAGCGCATCTTGTTGTTCTGATGTAAAACAGGATCCCATATATCACATTGCATTTAAAAAAGATTGTTGTAGACTAGATGTGTCGAGTCTACTTACATGAACTCATGAAGTCATTGTTTTGACAACTGTTTTGATAAGCAATTGAGCCTGTTTAAATCTTTCATTCATCAACTCTCCGTAGCTGTCTGGCTCTGCCGGTAAATATGTTGTTCTTTTCGACATTTGGGCTGGTTGAAACAAACTCATTTATTATTTTCTCATGTCTCTGTTCACTGCGTCGGGCTAAACGGTGCAAATCAGATGAAATACTTTACTTACTTAAAAGGCAACAAAGGTATTTACAAAAACCTACTGGAAGGCAGCTAGCTGGACTTTAGAGAACCGAACCGGCCTGCTTTACTATCCCGTGAAACAAACCTTTGTGTCTTGGAAGACGGTGCTTCAGCTAAATGATGCAGCACAGATAGACACTTAGAAAAAACTATAACTATGCAATTAATTATTCAAAATAAGAACATTTCAAAAGACAGCCTCTCACTGGTACTAACTTACAGTCCCAAATCTGATGAGTCTTTGGCAACATGACTTCTGCAAGTTAAAGCAGGATTTAAAAAAACCTGAGTGTTGAGTTGGATTAAATCCACAAAGTGATTTTATACATGTCATAGTTCAATGTAGTTTAACAGTTTAGTTTATAGCTTAAATCTACTGTGTAGCAGTGTGTTGTGCTTCCACACACAAATATGTTTATTGCTCGTACTAGAAACACTCACCTCTTTCCAAAGCATATTCTTAATGTATAACTTTAACCTATTAGAGATTTGTTCTAATACACCAACAAGGGTAGTTCCAACATTATTGTAATAATTTGACTCCTTGGTGCCATTGTTCAAAACGACCATATACTCGGCCGTTACCAGTTGATGTTTGAGAGAAAAAAGTCAGACTTGACTTTGTGCAACTTTTCGTTCCATGGTGGCAAATGATAATGTTCTGTTTTTTGATCTTTTTACACTTTATAATAGGCTCGAGTGTAAAACATCATTCTTTAAATTTTTGCTGTAACTAAGTAATAAAACCTGTGAGTTGCTTTGAAGCCATCTCTCCTGCACTTCAATCATGTCACAGTGACTCTTCGAAGTCAACTTGACCGGTTGACCTTGACTTAAAACGTGAAGACGTGCGACCCCTACTCACCAAACTGGTTTGTGGACATAATTAACAAACCTTTTGGAAATCAAATCCAGATAATCTACACCTTCGACCAAAGTGCAAAGCTTCCAAAAAGAGCTTAGAGCCACTTGCTAATCTAAATTGCTACTAATGCTGTTACATATTCAAAAGCTATTTTGCAGCCCTTTGCCAAACTGCAGCTTTACATAAAGCTACACATAAACACTTTTTCTCCACTCTTCACACTTATTGTCAATAGCCCTTATTAATTGCAATCAATGTCTAGACTCATCAATAATGTATAACCTATGGTTTCCAGTCTGCTGACACAGCCAGTATGCAAATAGCCTGTGTGTGTGTGACCTGTATTCGGTTGCATGTTCAAAAGATGAGAGAAAAATGTAAAACTTGTATTGTGTTTAAGTTTGACAATCATAAATCTCGCTGTGTATTGTCATGTAATCTGATTACTTCACCTTTGTTCCATGTGTTGAATAGGGAACTAGTTTAACAGCAACTATAAACCTGGGCAGAAGTGGAAGCAGTGAAAATCACAAAAGATAAGATAGATATCGGAATCAAACTATTTTCAGCAATTAGACACTCAAAAAATCTAATATTTTCTCTTTTTTTAAAAAATATTAAGCAAGCACTATGAAGCTGCATTGTCATCTCTAACAGGGAACTGTGAAGAAATCAGAGGAGGAAAGTCAGAGGAGGAAGACTGGTGATGCAAAAAGCTATTTATGAAAAAAATGGGCAAATGTTTACATGCTGTGAGAGGCGAGACTTTGGCAAACAATAAGCCTAAATGTCTAGTTAGCTTAGGCAGCAAAAAGGTTAGCAGCATATACATCCATCCATTTTCTTGACACCCTTGTCTGTTAGTGGGGTCGGGAGGGTTGCTGGTGCCTATCTGCAGCTAACGTTCCGGGCGAGGGGCGAGAGACGGGGTCACACTGGACAAGTCGCCAGTCTGTCACAGGGAAACACAGGACAAACAACCATGGACACACACACTCACACCTAGGGACAATTTGGAGAGGCCAATTAACCTGTCAGTCATGGTTTTGGACTGTGGGAGGAAACCGGAGTACCCGGAGAAAACCCACACATGCACAGGGAGAACATGCAAGCGCCATGCAGAAAGACCGGGGCCGGGAATCGAACCCAGAACCTTCTTGCTGCAGCCCGGTTAGCAGAATATACATAATAAATCTGCAACAAAACTAATTCATGGTTCTCTTTTTTAATAATCTAAAACATAATGACTCACTCCAAGACATGTTTTGTGAAATCAAATCCCCAGCTTGATTAGCAGCCTAATATGACTTATTACACCCACGCTGCAGCTTCTTTCGAACGCTGCTGCTCTGCGATGGCATAAGAGTAAAAAAACGTGAGTCATGGGCAAACATTACCTTCACTTTCCCAGGCTCTTACCAGAGGAACTAAACGCTCAGCTCCGTGGATATACACATGTGACCTGATTACTGCGAAGGCTGTTTGGTTACAAAGAGACAAGCTGTCTCATCGATTTTCAGCATCAAACTGTGAGGTTTACATTCTGGAAGTGAAAGATGAGGAGAAAGTGGGGGTGGACGGTGTGAACCTTTGAATCACAAATTCCTCTACAGACGATGCTCTAAAATTCTGAAACCTCAACATCCAAGTGTCTTTTTTTTTTTTCTCCCCATCTCCCTCTGTGTCTATTTTTTTTTCGATCTCCTCAGTGCCGTTTCCTCTCTCTGGGGTGTCTGTGTCTCCCGTGTTTTATTGTCCTTGTTCCCTCTTTCTCTCCACTCAACGTCTCTCCTGCCTCGCTCTCTCGTTGGACGCCGTCCACGGCTTCAGCTGGGCCGCGAGAAGCTGCAGTCCACACGCCAGAAATCAAACAAAGCTGCCAAGAGCCAGACTGGCACACAAAAGAGCCAGGACACTTACACACAATCAGCCACACGCACACACAAGCACACACTCACAAAACAAGACAAACACACACCTTAAGACGGTGCCAGGGCCACAAAGACAAAGACCGCTCAATGAGACCACCGCACAGCCTCGGCAGCAAGCACAATAAGTGACTACATAATGAGTTCATCAGATCTTTTCAGCTTAAATCCATGACAGTTAACGTAAAACAGGTAGATGTGGGTCACCAGGTGGCTCGGCGGGAGAGTTAACCTCGGTTTGATTCCCATCTCTGGACCATTTCCTGCATTTTTCCTCCTTCTCTCCTGCCCTTCTTTCTGTCCAGCTACTAATTAACAAACGGTGCCACAAAAACATTTACACCAGAAAGAAAAAAAAATGTAGAAGTGTAAGAGTTTAAAGAAGTTCCACTATGTTCATTATGCACAGTTTTTTTTCCTTTGAGTTTATCCTTTAATAAAACTTGTTTTTTCTTCAAGAAAATGCTAATCAAAGCTCCGAGTAATCAAGATCCTGCAGTGAAAATCTTCTGCAAACAGAAAAATTTAAAAGGAAATGTAAACAAGTTGCTGATCATTCGTTTTGAGAGAAATTGCAACACAGTAGTGGGTGTTTTGCAAATAGCATGAGTGTAATTATTTCCATTAGTATAGAGCCTGATGTTCATATTTATGCTGTTATTGTTCTTTTTTTTTCCAAATAAGAAATACCAAAACTTGTGGATTTCACTTCCACAGAGTGAAATCCACAAATCTCACGTTTGTCAGAAACACAAAAGTTGTGCTTTCGGAATAATTTGACATGCACCTGTTAAATTTATATTTAAAGAAATTCACTGCAAATGAACACAATCCAAGACCACAAAACTGTTAACATCAAACATTTTTTGCCACATTTTTCTTCTTCTATAATTTTCATTATTCACTGAATGTCATAGAATCTGTTGCTATTTTTGTGTTATTAAAGAATCTAGATTTCCTCTAACAAACGTTGATTCCCATATGTAATAGTTTTTGTCCTAATCTTAACAAAACCAGTAGATTTTTATGTAGTCAAAATGGGGAAGATAGTGATATCATAGGCTTGAAACATGCCGTGTTTGTTTGTGGCGTATATATATCCACAGACAGACACACACACACACTGAAAATCTAATAATTAGCCAGTCACTGGAACCAACACCATGATTGGCAATAATAACACCAATTAATGTCAACCTGTGGCGCAATCTCCGGTAAGTCTTTATCGACGGACAAATCCCTTACTCAACTCAATGATTTGACATCCTGATCTGATATCAGGTAATAAAACACTTCAAAATCACCTCAGCCTTTGTCTGCTTTCATGGAATTTAGCCACTTTACAGTTTTTGTTTTTTTTCTGGAGCCTAGAATGATTTTTTTTATCTTATTTACACAATTTCTGCCATCTTAAAACACAGTTCCACATCTCTATCAGCACCTAAACTCTGCTGAGTAACTGTACCAGTAGACGGACAGATACACTTTTAATGTCTCCGAATATTCCCACGACACACACGGAAACCTTTCCCCCTTCCTCCTCTCCAGTGAGAGTGCAGTTCAACAGGCGCTAGTGTTGTCAGGGCAACAAATGAGCGGATGGAGAGCAGGATGAAGGAGTGGGAGGACTTGAGCTCTGAACTTTAGGAATAAATGGGCATCCTACCAAGACAGCTACACTTGCTGTCTTTTCATCAGACTGCTCTCCACTCATCCACAAACCACCAGAGGCTCTCAATCAGTCCTTGAGCTCTTTCACTGTGCACACTCTCATCTTTTCTTCATCTACTCTTATTGAAGCCGGGCACTGCAGCATATCCCTCCAATCTCAAGATGACTTTTACTATATGTGATGTTTTTGTCAAAATAAACCATTTTTCCCCGCCCTTTGAGAAAGAAATGAACATTTACAAGTAAGTTTAATAAAATCTCAGCATGCAGGAAATGTGTTACAGTAAAATAACATGCAGAGAAAGCGGCTGCAAATAGATATTTGCCAGTCAGAATCTTTACTATTCCATAGTCTTCATCAAGCATTTTAAGTCCCATTTTTAAAAAGATGTATTCAAGACATTTGTTCTCTTCATATTTCATGAAGTGAATTTTTATATATCCAATTTTTTTGTATTGGAATTATGACTAGCTTTTTAAGTGTGTGGGAAGTTTTCTTTTTTTGCCGTAATGATACTCATTTCATTTCCAAACTGCTTCTTTTGCAAGAAAAACAGAATCCAAATTGATTTCAGAGAAAAGAAAAAATAACTTTGAGCCTTTTGCAAATTAATTCTATGTATGAATAATTTAATTAGCAAAAATTAAGATCTAATCCTGCTTCTGCTTTGATTCACCACATTTTTCATAGCTTTCCCACTATCTATTCTCTATGATTTTTGTAAAACTCTATAAAGAAAAAAAAAGTTAAATTCATTTCAATTTGGCCTGGACTAAATTAGGAAAATTTAAATCAATTATAACAAGAATAGGGAAATATTACGTCTATTTACATAACTGTTAGACGGGTGCAGATTACTGAGCATGAAAGCTGATTCTGCTGAGGAAAATTCAATTAGGTTTTACCTTGCATGCATAAATGATGGTTTCTGAATCATAGCTGGCTGACTTACAACATCAGAGCAGAAGATAAAAGCTCTGTTGAGACAGAATATCACCTTTATTTTTTTTTCCCTTAAATAGCAAGATTACACTCGCAAACATCTGGTTCAACAATTGGCTCCTGTTTTCAGATAAATTACTTCACACCAGATGGTAGATTACATCAGAAGACTAAATAAAAAGCCATTTCTTTCAGGTATTTAAAATAAAATAAAAAATGCATTCATGTCTTTGACAACTGCTTCTTTGTGTAAATCATTGACGTTATTAATGGGGTAAAAAAACAAAAACAAATGGATGCAAACAGAAAGACATTAGATGTGAGAATATTTCAACTACATATGAAGCAAAATGAATGGGACATATTACATGCATTAAAACAGTGCTAGCCAACTAACAGGTAAAAATAGCACTAGTCAAGCTGTGTCATTTGCAACAGTCTGCAGAGAAGCATTCAGCACTTTCAACAAGGCATTACTAATATTCTGAGTTTATGTTCCCTAATATTCTGAGTCATAAGATCATGGAAACCACCAAACCAACACCGCTTTAAAGTAAACACAATCATCACAATGTATATGCCTATAAGCTCAATAATTAGGAGGGCAGAATAGTGACGGTACTGCCATCCATTGGTATAACATAATGGACATAATTATTATGATTGTGTCCTGATTTCCATTTTATAAACAAAAGATTCTGAAGGGTAGATTTAGCATAGTGCCTCAGCACAGGGTTAATCAGACAGGTCACCAGAAGCGGATTTACAGTTTTTCAAGCTACACATACAACAATGCACCCTGATTTTAGAGAACTGCTAAATCTAGATGCATTCCTTTTTTTGTAGTGTGCCTGACTTTAAATGATAGACAGTAAACCAACAGAGATCACAGGCAGAGTTTAGTCGAGGACTTGACTGACTGAAAATATAATTATCTGGAGCACATTAAACATCCTTACTTTCAAAGAATGCCACATAAAATTACAAAAGAACATCCAAAAAAAAATAAAAAACAAAATTTCTTGGGAACACAAAATAGATATTTGGGCATTTAACTCAGTTCCAAACATTACAGACCCTAATCTGACCAAACATCTGTGGGACGCCCCGGGCCAAACCACATCCACAAAGAACTCCCTCATCCACCCACCCTGTTTATATGCTCCTGTCTTTGCCCAAATCACATTTGTTTAAACATCATGAAGTGATGTTAAAGTACTCTAGACAGCTGGCTTGACGGAGGTAAAGGGTACAGTAAAATTAACAGGGATGTGGCCGTCTACATTTTTTGCCTACCTTCAATTTATTCATTTCAGATCTGCAAAAGTAAAAACTCTGGAATATTTCTCACATGAAAAGCTTGCACCATTGGAGCTCCACTGCAACAGAAGGCATATTAGCCTTTGCTGCTGACAGCACTAGCAGGGACTGAAAGGAGGATATTCTCACAGACAATGACAGGAGCACTGCACTAGTTTGTCGCTTGAAGAGGCTCCGGAGTATGTGGGGAGGCGGCGGGGAGGAGGGGAAGATTGGGTCTTCGGTTCGCCTGTGCATGCTTGTTGAATGCTTACAATGTTGAACTCTGACACCCAGTCAGATCCAGACACTTGTTTTTTCCCCTTAATAAGCTTCTTCCCTCGGTACGTCCACGACTCATCAAGGGCGCAGAGCAACAAGCGCACAAAACAAAGCACACGAGCAGCACGCACAAAGAAACCTGAAGGATTCAGAAACAACTTGCTGTACAAACCAGATGCTGTGGCACACTCTGTTCAGCTGAATTAAACAGCTATTGAGAGCCGAGAGCAAGAGAATAAGAGGTGGCATAGGTAATTCAGAGCTAATGCTTTAGGAATGCCTCTAATGTCGTTTACTTCAAATGTGCATTTTTTTCTGCTCTTCTTGACCTTTTTTGTTCTCTGTCTCGAGACATTCCGTCTGACAGAAAGAGCATACACACTCACACACAGGCACAGAGAGCTGTCACACAGTGGTTGGTCACAGGAGGGTAAATTGGCCTGGAGTCTCTGGAGTTGGCTGCAGCGTTAGAGGCAAAGAAGAAATCACATGACACATAAAAGTGTGCTGAGGCCGGCTTCTGTTGTGGATGCTCACATTAGTTAAAAAATTATGAGACCTTGTGACCTGCACCTCATCTAAAAAGTAGCAACTATAGAAAACTATGCAAATCTAAGAGGTAACATGAGGTGCCAATCAAAGGTTTGTGGATAATTAGGAATTTCTGGTTAAGACATTCCGAAATTTGCAGATTACGATTTCGCCTTAAGAACTTCATTAAACAACATTCAAAATAATGTTTTCTACTCTTTCTGAATAGCTAATCAATATGATATCTTATATATTACGAGCAGAAGCGACTTCTGTGTGTGTTCTGTGTGTGAAAGAGCAGCCATGGAAAAACGGGGGACAAAATAATTTTGGACTTTTAAATTTAAACCGTGTTGTTTTTTATAGTAAAGATTAGCATGCAATATAATAACAGGCAGGGGATGTGAGAAGTTTAATTGTGAAACTCCAGTTTACTTAATACATTAATCGTGGATGGGCATTTTGAATCAATCAGTCGATTGGTCCATCAACCAACTATTTTGTGGAGATATTTTCTCATGCAGAACAATTATGTGTAACACAATAAATAGAAATAAAATACTAAATACATGTAAATAATTAAATGCTTGCTAAAGTTGTGGCTACCTTGAGTGGATTGTATGGTGTTTGATAAAACTGTTATTAAATTAAAAGCAAATAAATGAAGTTTTCAGATCACAAAACCATTTTTGATTGTAATTAAATGATACAAATCTAGTCTTTTCTCACTGCTTGAGATTTGCCAGCAGACAGACTCTACCTATAACCTAAATCCAAAGCTGAACGCTACGCCATCACTCACCGGTGCAGCACAAAACAAGCCTGCAGAACAAACATGAGAATAACAGAAGGATGGGAAAGAAGGAAGTAAACATTTGATTCAAGCAAAAATGTTCAGGGCTAGATGGAGAGGGAGTGAGGGGGAAAAGAAAGAGAAGAGGACAAGCTTGACAGTGGTCAAGGCCCAGTGATCAGTGATTGGAGAAGCAGTTAAGGGCTTGTTCAGAGAGAGGGGGAAGGGGTCAGTAAACGTGCTGATGGTGAAGAGGTGGGAGCCCACTTACACCCAAACCTCAGCACAGCCATCAGACACCAGAAAATGACAGAAGGGTTTCTCTGACATTAATGAACTCTGCATCCTACAGAAATCATTCGACCTTACGAACTGTCAAGACATACACGAGCCCCCTTACTGTGAGAACTGAAGTGGTACTTTAAGTTAAAGCTAAGACGAATCGCCATTTAATTCAATGAAATAGCTCTTTTTTTTCTTTTTTACATGAAAAGGTTATTCTGACCAAGTGTGTTCCAACAACAGCAAACATTTCACACAGAAAATGATTGAATAAGAACACAGATTTGAAGTAAAGATGGTCTCTGAAACATTGTTTATATAAAAAATGGCAGGAAAAACACATTACAACTGGCGCTGTAGTAACTGCCTGCTACGATCAAGACAGCAGGAAAGACAGGAGAAATATGAGTTATCTTCTCTCTAAAAAGATTATGACAGCATCACTTAGGTTTGCATCAAAATGAACCAAAACCTTTTGGAATATTGTCCTTTGGGCAGAGAACCAAAGTGGAGATGCTTGGCCACAACGCACATCTTCACACAAAACCAAAACCAAGCATGTGCAACATATCAGCACAAACAGCTCATACCAACTGTGCAGCATGGTGAGGTAGGAGTGATGATGTGGGCTAGATCATGAGTCATGGAAAAGAACAAAACTACAACCATAAATCTACATTGACATGAATGAAAAGCAAAAAAAAAAAAAAAAAAGCAAAAAAAAAAGGAAACTGGGGTCGGCCCAGACCTCAGCCTATTTAAATGGCTGAGTGTGGGACTTTGTGATAGCTATGCATAAGCAAACACCCACAAACCTCAAGGATATAAATAAAGTGATTCTGTAATGAGATGTGGGTAAAATGCCCACCACAACACTGTAAGAAACTGATGAAGTTAAATGGAAAATAGCACCATCAAGGTGAAGGCGGTTACTGACTAATGAGTCACTATGTGCACTTTTCCTATGACTGTAGTCACAGTCATGGGAACTTTCTATTCCGATGTTGCTGAATTCTACATGACCACTTACTCGCTACATCACATTTCATGCTTTTAATAAGGTAGCCAAAAGAGATTTACTTTTCAGGTTCAGAAACAAAGGTTTAGTACACGTTTCCTCTTGATCTGGAAAAATTCATCTATCTCAGAAAAGTGTCGAAAAAACAGCTTATATATGATTATATATGATAAATGACCAGACAAATCAAAATTCTAAGCTGTTCACTTTTTGAGCTCCATTCTGAATGACCCAAAAGGCTCTGAATAGTAGCTAATGCCTGCATAAACACAGAGAATAAATTTAACAGCTTGTTTGTCGTTTGCAACGAAACATGAAGAAGTCAAGTTGGTCGCTGTATTCCAGTTCCTGAAAGGAAATCTGGTACTACCCCCTTCATTAGCATTAAAACAAAGTTCAACAACTACTCTGCCGCCTCAGTCGGTCCTAATGAGCGTGACTTGTTGCATCTTTAAAAATATACGTTTTATGGGGAGTGTTTTATGTGCCGAACCAAATTCGGTCCCGTTATTTCACAGCAACAACGAGTTTGAACACCATAAACCGCACATAAAACCGCAAGGAGCTATTTGATGCGTTCATTCCATGAGTTGATTATGTTTTGTGCTTTGTTGTCTGGATTAAAGAATATATTTGATGGTAATGTCATATAAAGTATTACCAGGAAATGTTTACCAAGAAAGCCGCTACGGATGCTTACGCATCCTCACATTCAAACCAAAGAACTTGTGCCCAGCATGACAACAAAGGCTCAGTATGGAAGCTGAGCTGTTTATTTTATCTTGGGCTACCTGTCAGTCTTTGTTCTTCTTGTCCTTCTCTCGTTTGATTTGTGTCCCCTCAGCTCCACACTGCACCGCCCAGAAGCACACACACACACGCACACACACACGCTCCCAAACGCACAATGAATCCATGATGAGGCGAAGCCCTCGTGGCAGAATCATTTTCTGTCACCGGCTCATATTTATAACCCCATCTATCAGTCAGCCCCCGGACTATGTGACACTGTTCTCTGACCACCTAACTGCCCCCCAGCCATACATTAAAACAGGATGAGTGGGTGTAGTTATGCATGTGTGCCTTGATTCTGCGGTTTGTGGGGGTTTGTGCAGTTTTTTTTATTTTTATCTTCTTCCCATCTTGTTTTCATTTACTTGTCTTGTCTGCGTTTTGTTTTTCATTAGTCTTGGTTTTTACAGTTCTTTGTTTGTGTCCTTGCTTGACTTCCAGAGTCTGTGTTTTCCAGTTGGTTTTGCTCTCTGCTTCCTGCACACCAGGATTCGGTTTACATGCTAGCAAGCTTCCCAGGGTTACTTTGTCCTTTAGATTCTTGTCCGTCTGTGTGTTGGTCCTTTAAATGTCAGACTCACTTTTGTTTCTGCGTTGTTCTGCTTTGGTCTCGTCTTAACCTACACTCGCCGGTGCATTCAGTTTTGTCTCAGGTAATAAAATGTATCTGTTGCACATGCCCTGTTCTCATGAATACGAGGTGGTGCTTGGGTCTCATAAAGTCGCCATGCCGACTTTGTGTGTCCTATGAACAGACATCCATCTGGATGTGTTTTGGGGCTTGTGCAGAGAAGCAAAGTGGTTTCAATAGTTGCCTTGGATCAGTTGAACAATGAGAAATTCAAGAGTAACATCAATAGCTGATCAGCTGAAGCACTAGCCAAACTATTTCCAGGCCATGCAAAAACAACACTCTTTAGTATGGACACTATTGCTAAGCAGGGAACACTCAGAGCTTGAGGATTTCAGTTTGAGTGAGATGTTTAAAAATAAATTAAGAGATGAAAAATGCACCAGGGCGCAAGAAGCTATTTAAAAGGAAACTGTAGGTCAAAGCATCTGCAGCTCATTTAAGTTCAGAGAAAGCAAGAGAGATTGAAAATCGTACTGGAAAACTTTGAGGAAGCATTTAGACTTCCAACAAGTATTTCTCAAGAAAGCAACTTCCACAAATGTATAGCTTTTTGTTTTCCATCACAGGGGCAACAAGGAGAGCAAGCATACACTTATTCTTGGGAAAACTTAGAGAGACTAATTAACCTGAAGAGAAACTAAGAGTATCCAGAGAGAGAATATGTATGCAAGGGAAGAACATGCTAACTTCATGCAGAAATGTTTCAGGCTGGAATTTATCCCAAGATGTTGTTGATAGAATGCGACAATGTTAGCAACAACAGGACTGTGCACTCTTCTACACCTTCCCATTAGTGATGACCAATTATACAAATAGTGGTGATGTTATCGCGCAACGTCTAGGCCCTTTAAAGTTAGCCAATAGCTATTTTCCGTACTAATGGTACAGAAAAATTGTAAGAATTAAGATAAGTTTATCTACATTATCTAGAACACACAGGTACAAAAAAGAGTAATCAGAAATTGGCTACAAAATTGATTGGTGTATCTCTAAGTACACCAATCGTTCTCATTACAGAAGCTGTACCATGTGTCAGCTCTGCCCAACTACTCATCCGAAGTCACAATAAATGTAGCAAGGCAACGACAGAGAATAAAAGCAACTAGAAGGTAAGAAATGGAGGGCACAAGGGAGGGCTGAAAACACAAAACAGAGAAGAGCAGTTATAAAAAAAAAGGGATTAGAGAGAAATTGGAGCAGAAGTTATAAAAAAAGGAGAGGATGCTCATGCTTGCTGCTCCAGTCTGCTGCTTTCTGATGAGAGGGGAGATCTATATCCTGTTTGGTCCAAGGTCACGGCTGTTACATGGGAGCACAGCCATCTCTCGGCCTCACTCACACGGACGCACACACGCGCACTGAGG
This sequence comes from Micropoecilia bifurca, assembly GCA_903067075.1. NCBI lineage: Eukaryota > Metazoa > Chordata > Actinopteri > Cyprinodontiformes > Poeciliidae > Micropoecilia > Micropoecilia bifurca. Next base: position 42,077 of record CAEGAF010005198.1, read on the forward strand.
TATGGCTCTGCCGATAACTACAAGCAACCATTATAGATTGTAGCAATTAAAGCAGATGAGACCTTTGACCCAACATTATACCCAAGTCAGGAACTTGTGTGAATCTCAGCGGGGGGGTGTGCGCGTGTGTACCTGTGTGTGTGTGTGACTAAAATCGAGGGGAGGCTTAACATAAAGCATGCTTGCCTTTGCACTAAAACTGCTCACCCTCGTGTTGACCCTCAGAGGCAATAAAGCAATTTCCCTGCACACCCTGAGGCCAGTTCAATGAAAAGCTGTATTTTGCCAAATTGCGACTGAGTAACATTTTTTTTAAGTGTTGTGCCATTTTCCTCCACCCTCCTGTTCTTTAATTCAGTTTCATGTTTGCACATCCAAAATAAGCAATTAAATTATTCACTTGCTTTTAATTAGTGTACAGTCATCACTGCTCAGTTGCACAGGAGGAAATCAAACTCCTTCTTAGAGTCTAGGGTTTAGCAGTTAAATGAAGCAAAAAAAAAAAGAACATGATTCTGCACAAAAGCAGCAAAACTGCCAGAGAATAATGTGCTATAGGCTCAGGACCCTGAGATGAGGACACTACTAGAAAAAAGGAAGACCTGTGAGCGTCCTCTCTCCAATTACATCAGTAAGCCCTCAGGGTCCGGATGGAGGGTATTTAGGGCTCCCTCTGCTGGTGCGCCACAGGGTCATCATGTCCTCTTCTTTTTAACATTCATAGCTAAGACCTTCTGTAAATCACTCCCTCTCTCAGCGTCTGAGATGATCCCTTCCCGTGTGCTGTGGCACCAACATGAGAACAATTCTGTCGCAACAAATCCACCTTCAGCTTTAAACGTCCTTGTAAATGTCAACAGTTTTGGACCTGATCAATGTCTGGTACTAAATGAAGCTTTTAAAACCCCTACAGTGTTCTGATAGAGCTCCTGCTATCAACTCAGTCAAAGGGAGTACGTTTTTCTTTCTCACTTCTTACAACCCCATTTTGCCAGTAGAGAAACTCAAAAGGAGGATTCGCTGGAATACAATGAACACTGAGAGGAATGAGTGTGAAACATACAGAGGGAGAGAGAGAGAGAGAGAGAGAGAGAGAGAGAGAGAGAGAGAGAGAGAGAGAGAGAGAGAGAGAGAGAGAGAGAGAGAAAGAGAGAGAAAGGTAAAAGATATAAAGGTGTGGCCACAGCAATAACTGGGAGGCCAGACGGTGAAGCCAAAATGTGCTTTATTGAATTATTCTCCCACAGGACCAAATGAATGCTCGCTTCACTAGCACTTCTGCAAACACAAGACGAGCTATGGGATTTAAGGTGCAATTTAGCTCATGAGCTGACCAAATACACCACAAACAGATAAACACTGATATATATATACTCCTGCCTGCATCCTTTGACAAATGTTTCAAAAATGTGAAGCAACTTTAACCTATCAGCGACCTCAAAATGTCTGAAACATGAAGCACACACAGACCAAATCAGGAGCTGGGTTTCACTCTATATGATACTCATGGGTAAAAACACTAACGTCAAATTGCATCAACATAAAACTTTTAACAGAAAATGTATGGGTCTAACTAACTGCTTTCATTTAAAACAGAAAAGCAGAAGTGCAGACTTAAACTGATATATTTACTATTAGTCATATCAAGGTTATCTATATTTATTTAATGTTATTTTGATACTGATACATAGCCTTTTAAAAAAAAGTAATTGAAAGTGTGATATTGTGTGAAATCAACTTTTTTTTTTAGCTTCATATCATTATATTATTCTCTCATCAAAAGCATACCTGGCATGTTCCTTTGATTCAATCAAGGATGTTTGAGAAACCACTGAATCTCCCGTGGCAACCACTCAGGAGTGCCTAAACTTTTGCTCGCCCAAAGCGCCGCCTATTTCCACGCAGCTCCTCCTTGGAGCCTCTGTCTCACTCTGTCTCCCCCCCGCTCCCCCACACACACACTCTCCTCCTCCAGACAAATGGCAGCAGCAATTAGCAAACACCAGGTGGAACTGCGCATCTGCTGAACCCAGCATAGAGCTACTTCTCAGTCCGACGCGCCTAGTAACGGGTGCAAATGGCATAATGAGAAGCATTGTTGTGAAGATGAGCTGGAGGCAGAATGTCAGAAAAAGCAGACGTTTCTTAAAGAGGCGGAGGCCACTTTTAACGCATCAAATTTCTAAGTTGTATTTGACATGCGCAGCATCTTTATATCAACCTAAAGTAATACAGTTACTTGACTGTGCTACACAATGGCACTACGTGGATGGAAAATACATAATACTGCCCCTTACATAAAAATCCACTCCTCTAGTTCTTAAGTGCTTGATGTGCAGAAACTTATACCTTTTGGCCATTCTTGTCTCCACAGAAGAACACCAACCGCTATGAACCTCTATTAGCTTGTTAATTAGCTGGGCTACCTGCTCCAGTGGCCAGCCAGCTGTCCACTGCCTAACAAACATGAAGCTCATAACTTGGCAACTAGACCCGCACAATGTATTGAATTCCAGTCATGACTGAAATATCAGGGTGTGCAAATGATCTCAATCACAAGGCATGATACCATAATACTTGAATGCAGTTTTTGTAAAGATACTGTATGCATTTATGGTCTGTATATCGTTAATATATCTGGCCAGAAGACTGAACGTCTTTGTATCACTTGTAGTTTTGATAAAGGAAAAGCCTCCTCCACCTCATGATGCTGCCACCACCTTGTTTCACCAGGAGGACCCATGCTCCATTACCCTGCACTCCATTAAACCTAAGAAAACCATAACCATTTAAACCTTTGGACAGAAAAAAAACATGGGCAATTCTGAAACTGAATTTTCAAACCCTGTCACCTTTAATAAGCCCACGCCTACACAGACCAAAACACATGGCTTAACGCTGTTATCTAAATCAACAAGAGTTTCCTTTGGCTTCCAGTTGGTTTCATCATACATGCTCGTCTCAATTAATATTTCAGCAGTGTTTTAGAGTCTCCTTCACGTGTTGTATCATTCTCCTCCTCCTCGTCCTCCTCTTCCTCCTCCTCCTCCGTACCTTCACATCCTCCTGAGTCTTCGTTCTGTGTGCGCAGCTCCGGGCTGTGACATATGTTCAGCACAACGTATGTACAAACATCTTATACAGTTAACTCAGGCAGAGACAGGAGGTCCCATTACACCTTCCGCTGTGCGACGTGAGTCACTTGACTGTGACATCTATCTGTGAGTGAGCCTGGAGTTTATGTTTTCTGTGTGGTTGAGAAAAGAAAGTATCACAGGGATGGAGCGGCTTGTTGAGCAATCAGATCAAGAGTAACTGGAGATTTCAGAGAATATCAAATGAAAAGATTCACAGAGTGACAACTCGCAGCTGTGTCATCTTCAGTCAGACTGTCTCTTCCAGTTTCCATCAAGTCACCCAGAAAAAACAATAAATAAAGCAGCTTCACTGACTTCACTGACTTGGGTCACGTTTTTTTTTGAAGGGGGGAGGGAGGAAGAGGAGGAAAATAACTTCTGGATTTAGTTCAGCTTCCCGTGAAGACAGCCCAGCTCCCATGTTTCATTCCAACAAGCAGTCAAGAGTAGTTAGAGAGTAAATGTATTGGCTAATTTCAGGCTGAGCATCGATGTTAATACAATAACCCGGAGAGGCTCAGCAGCAGCGTGTGACAAATTTAATGTAATTGCTGCTCCTCATTTGCAGACTGAGGCAAAAAAAGAAAAGAAAGAAAGATAACGAAAATCACCATTTATCTGTATTTAAAAATGAAGATATCAATAATTAAGAAATGTTTTGGCAGATATGTCAATGTTGTTTGGAATAATCATGATTAAGTTAAGTCGGGGGAAGATTTGTAAGGTCAAAAAAAAAAAACCTTTCTCGGTGTCAGAAAGTCTCCAGTCATCTCTAGCTGTCTCTCACTGTACATACAATACAAATTTAATGTCAGCATGCATCGGGAAAGAGAAACGTGACGAACACTCCCCGCTTCTTCTCAATGCATGATTTATAAACCGAGACGGAGCACTTAACGGGAGTCTGTGCCGCCGCGCCGCGCCGCGCTGCGCTCCGCTCCGCTCCTTCCCCGGGAAGATGGACCGCCGGGATTTACGGGGCTTCCCGTCCGCCGCCGACACGGCGCGCGGACAACCCCAAGTCATCCCCACTCAACTCCTTCCCGAAGCCTCGCACACCTACCTTCATTCTCCGGGTAATTCCGTAAGGCCGAGCTCGGCGGAGACGCGTGGAAAACGAGGAGAAGGGAGGACAGCAGGGGAAGGGATGGATAGATCCACGGGACGCGTGGTGGTGCCATTTTCAGGCTGCGCTGCGCCCTCGCTGCATCCCTGTTGGCGGTGTCGAGTCGTTGAGCGCAGCCTTGCGATTGAGTGGGAGAAGGAGAAGGAGAGAGAGGAGGAGAAGCTGGGAAGGAGGGTCCACGATCAGCAAAGTCCTGTCAATCAGTCTGACTGTGGTGTGATCCAGAGAGGCCTGTTGGGGACTTGACAGTTTTACACTCTAACAAATGATATTTGATGATCATGTGAGTTTTAAAGTTATATTCTATAGTTGATGGAAAATAACAACAATTAGGGGGGGGAAACTACACAATTTCTTAGCAGAACAAGTTAAAAAGAGAGGACATTAAACAATAAAAAAGGGAATAAGAACTGTTATAAAGGAGAAATTTAAAAGGCATAAAGTCAGGATATTTCCCCAAGGAGTTAATATTTCCACTAAAGACAGAGCCTTGAAAACATATTTGGTTCACATTTATCTGCACTACTAACACCAGGAGCTGGAGAGGCGACTTGATGTGGTGTCTGGTTGTGAATAGGATGGAAAATAATGGTTTGAAAAAAAAATTGTCTACAAATAATTATCTGGAAACTATGTGGGATTTATTCGCATACTCCTGCCTGCATCATTTCATGGCAATTTAACTCCCTGAGTTAAATTTCTGTGGGACCAACATCTGCTGCAATTACAGCAGCAGGTCTTGTTTAGTAAAATCTCTTTTAGTTTTCTACATCTACACAAATATCTGCCCGTTCTTTGCAGTCTCAGCCAGACTGAATGGATTGTATGTATAACACCAGTTGTCAAGACTTGGTGAGACTCCGTATTGTACTTAACCTTGTGATTTGACTGGGTCATTGCAACAAAAAAGTATGCTTCGATCCATTCTTGCCCCAATTGGTACGTTCAGGATTGCTTTGCTAGAAGGTGAATCTCTGCTCCAATCCAATGTCACATTTTCATCCAAAATTGTCCCGTATTTAGTCCTATTCTCAGCAGATCGGCGTCCTCAGCAGATCAGACCTAGATACGGTCACCACCATGTCTACAATAGATGCTGCGTGTTCAGTGTGATGTGAAGCATATAGTTTTCCAAGAACCATGATGTTTTTGCATGTTGCCAGAGAGCCACAGTTTGGCATCACCTGACCAGAGCACATTTCCACATGTTTGCTGTTCATGGTTCACAGGAAACTAGAAACAGGATTTCTTGTGTCTTTCTTTCCTTCAACAGTGCATTTTGTCTCATCACTCTTAAATGTATGACTGATAGTCATCCAGTCACCAAATTCTTTTGATGGTGCAATAGCTATTGTTTAATATCAGAGCTAAGGGTTGTGAGTACAAATTGATACAACAAACCTCTTTTTTATTTTAAAATCATTCATCTTCTTCATGCTGTGTTGGTCTATGTCCCTTAAAAAGCAAACAAATAAAAAAAGCTGTTAATTGAAGATGTGACAGAATGTGAAAAAGCTCAAGGGGCACAAAGGCAACGTTTTTGACCAATCACATGAAATTAACACATAAGTAATTTAGCAAAAAAGCTAAAAAAATTACGTTTTTTGTTTTATATATAAAAAAAATTCAGTTCACTAAAAATAAAATCACATTGACAGAACCAGAACATTGATTGCCAGAACAAACCGTGACAAAACCAGACCTCTCATTACCAATCCTCTGGGTTGGGATCACCTGGATAAACAGTCCCTTCCCACAGTTATTTTTTTTTTTTTTTTTTTTTTTTAAAACGCTGTCAATTATTTTGATAAGTGACACGGCTCATGGCAATTACTGCTTGGCTCGCCTCGTTTTTCTCCGGGTCTTCGCCCAGCTGATGCTGTTCCACTGGATAGCAGGAGTATCAGAGAATGCAGATGCTTTATGGAGATTTATTCAACCCATGTTATATGTATGGGACACCCTGCATGTCTGCACATGCAATGCTTTAGTGAATGTAGCTGTAGGGAAAAAAAATAATAATGAGTGGAAGTTGTTTTGGAAAATGTTGGAGGAAAAACTGAGGTTAGAAGGTTAGGTGTGAAATCTTTACCACACCATGTAACACAGCTATGTTAGGTTTAGCAGCTAAATAAACATGATGGCAATTTACAACAAGTACATATGGAATAGTTTAAGTTTTAAAGGATTTAGTAGAAGTCTTGGATGCCAATACCATGCTGCGCTTTTTGCAGAGTTGTCCAAAGTATTTGACACTGTGGATCATAACCTGTTATGTCTAGACTTTGTGACATTGGCTGACATTCAGACCAAACTGTTTGCTAGTTTTCAGTCTGTTTTCCTAGTGGAATGCTGTGTGTTAAAAACTCCACGATATCTCCTCTTGTTATCTTGATGTCACAAACGGTGTGCCTCCAGGCTCTGTATTAAGTTCTACAGTTTTTGCTATTTATAGTAAATTGGTACAATTTACTATAAATTAAAGGTTGGGACAAAATGCAGCTGTTACATCTCCATACTGATAAAACTGTCATACAAACACAGTTGCCATAGTTTTTAATCAACTACTGACTGTCTTTGACACAACTTGGTCACATGTTTTCCATCTCACATTGGTGCTTATTACTGTATTGCAGACAGGTACACACATTTTCAATCAATACAAATCTTTAAAGTCATATATTGATAATATATTTAAAAAGAACAGAATATGTTTATTAATAAGATGGCTGCTGATCACAATATTGTATTACTTTAGCTGTTCCTTCAGTTTGCACAGAGTTTGGAAAAGTGGTATTTTCTTATAATGCTCCTTATACTTGAAATAAATTACCTGAAATCGTGCAGATTAATTTAAGCAAATGATATTAAATAAATCTTAAGATCAGTGAAAGAAACTCTTAATGTTTTATTCATTTTGTCTTCTTTTTTAATTCTAGTTCAAACTGGTGAAGATAAGTAGAATTTTAATGACTTTGTATGTTTTGTCATGGACTTTTTTGAGTGTCGATTTGTGAAACAAGTGTTTCCTGAAAATGAGACTATATGAGTAAGGTGAAATAAAAGAAAAAAAGATGCATTTAAAGTACACTTTCATATCCAGTTTGGCATGTTTCTTGCTTGTGAATGTCCTGGGGTTGGTGTAGGGGCTGGTGAGGCGGTGGGATGAAAGAATGTGGACTGACATCCTACAGGTCAGCTGATGCATTGGAATCTTTTCCTCTCATGCTGCCACCAGGCAAATGTGATGCATCCACGCCATGATTTATGGCAAGATCGTGACCACAATTATATTTGCCACGAGTAACGTTCTTCTATCATGCTTCTGTCCCAAACGAGGCTCCGGAAAGAGCAATAAACCTGTCAAACATTTTCTGATTTATGCCAAAATCCCGTCTTAACCCCTCGCAGCTCTTTTGTGTTTCTTGCTGCTGAAGTGTGTTTTGGTCACTGTGCTTTTGCGCGTGTAAAACGGCCACCTTTACACACTTTTAAGGATCCAATTATGATGATGATTTGTTCCCAGCAATTGCTTCACTTAGGATGACCTAATTTCCTCACCAAGCACATGTTGAAGAAAGAAAAAGAAAACATTTTTTTTCTTTTTTCCCCCCCTTCCCTTAAACTCGTGCCTTTCTCCTTTCTGCTTCTTTTTCTCCATCTTCCTCTCCTGCCGCGATGCTGCGCTCATCCGTGCAGTGACAAAAACCACTGCTGTCATGCATTCCTCCAGAAACGCGGGTGACACGGCCCCTAAAACCCGTGTTGCTCCCTCTATCGCACACGCTCACACACGCATTCTGCGTGGCTTGTTGAAGAGCCTGGTTTGTGCATAATGACTTGTTTTAGGCTACATACTCAGGCATGCCATCTACAGTGACAGACTGCTGACAGCGTTGAGCGATGGCTCCCCGATAAACATTTCAGATGTGGGTGTTTCCTTATGCATTTATGCTTATTTTGCGTCGTCAGCGTTCTCCGACAAGAAGGAATTCATATTCAGCTGTTGCTGAAGTGTTCCCCCAGCCTTCCAATTATCTTGAAAATGCACAGTTTCTTTTCCATTGACCTCTTAGTCTAACCCCCCTCACCCTTCTTGGCCTGGTTGGGTCAACCATTCATTAACCATCTAAACAGTTTATCTTTTGTAAGTTGGTCACATGCTACTGTGTAAATGTAGAGTCTCACTCGGGTAGGTGGGGGGGGAGGCGAAAGACGGTTACAAACTTGTTTAGGTGCAGCAGGCCGTGCGGCAGGAGTTTGTGTAAATGTGCGCGCCCGATGCATGCACCATTGATGCCGATCGGTAGTTTGACATGGGGCAGAGGTGATGACAGGGTCGTCTGCCTTGCCATGAGCTCCCCCATAGCCTCAACACTCTGTATACACACACACCCCGAGCCCCATTCAGAGCCACTCACTCATGTGGTAATGTCTCTATTGTGACAGCCCAAACACTTTATGGGCAGCAGCTTGGTGCTGGCATTTAGGCAGAGGCATGGGTGTGCATATGAGCGTGTGTGTTAGTTTTTCGAGCCTGCGACCGACTGTCCCACTGTGAAATCTGCACATTGAGAGTTTGACTTGTTGGAGACCCTTAGTTTACAGCTCCAGGGCGCCACCAGACTCGTAGCAGAGAAAAATGCGAAAAGTCGCAGTTTCGAATAAGTGGAAAGTCTTGAAAAAATATTCATACACTATTAACCTGTTCACTTCAAAGTGTTCACTCTTCATTTTCCTGAGTTAAGACAGCACTAAGTGTAGTGTGTGACTGTACAGAGGGAAAAATGGTCTGGTTATTTTGTTTTATACAGTTTGTCTCTTCCTGTCTTTCCTGACACAGATTTGTGTGGCTCTCTTAGTTGCAGAACAGTTTGAGCTGAGTTGGATTGTTTGGGTAGCAACTTCGATAAACAATTTGTCTCGCCACAAATTCTCATGTGGTCTTAACTTTGACTGGGCCATTCTAACCCATGGCTAAGCTTTGATCTATAGATTTGATTGCATATTAATAATCCTTGTCTTGATGAAGTTGAAAGTCTGGCACAGTCTCAAGTTTTTTTTTTCACTTCTAGCATTTATAAAAGTTTCTCCCCTCAGCATGATGCTACCACCACCATGTTTTGAAGAGGGCATGGGATTTTCAAGCCCGGCACCATCATTGAATTGTATTATTAGCCAACCGTCTGACAGGTTTGCTGTGTTCTTTGGACTTCACTAGTGTCTATTAGAGGTGGAATCCGTTTACTGATTGAGTGGGTGGTCAGTGGTCTTGTCTGTTTCTTCTTTTTGCTGAATTTTATTTAGGGGTATCATTGTAAAGGGAGTTAATGCAAATGCATCTAATACTTTTATAAACGGCATTTATTTGTAAAAAACAAAACAAAACAAAACTTTCCTTCCACTTCACTATTATTCACAACTTTATGTTGGCATATTGCTTAAAATCTCAACAAAATACATTGGGGTTTGTGTTTGTAAGAGACAAAATGGTAATAAGTCCAAGGATTTTTTTGATTTTTTTTTGCAAGACATCCTGATATTCATCTTTAAATTCTACTTACTTTCCAGTTGCTGTTGACTCAGTTAAGCGGGCAGAGCAATTCGTCATGTCAGAGAGCCCTGGTCTTTCCTCGCAACAAAAGGTGAAAAGGAGTGTGGGAAAGGGCGGGTGCACAAAGCCCTGCCTGCCCCCGTCTGTCTCATCGTCTCGATTGCCTACGCGAATCAGGAGCCCGCTCAGCATCCCCCAACCAGGGGCAGCAGACGTGGCCCCTGTCTGCAACAACACAATCAATCTTCCCAAACCTAGATATATTTCTATATTTACACTCCAGGATGGAGTGGTTGTTTTACTTCCAAATTCTTTAAAGAAATTCTGAGAGTGGCAATATATTAACATCAGAGCTTTTTAGCACTCAAAAAAAGAAAAGGATGCCTAAACCTCAATAGAGACCGTCTTTCACACAGGAAAAGAGGAAGAGAATGTTGGGTAGAGGGAGAGAAAAAGAGATAAAAAAGAGAGGCTATTCAGGGAGGAAAATCTGCTGGTATCTGCCAGCTCTGCCCACATAAATACGGGGCGCTGGAAAGAGAAGGAGCCTCTCCTTGAGACCGAAGCCAGCTTTGTAGACAGGGAGGCAAACAAACAGGGCAGACAGACAAACTAACAAAAGGGTGAGAGAGGAAGACATTTACACCATTCCAAGCGTCTTCCCTTTTAGTGCTGCTCATTGACCTGCTAAATCGTTTGGGGGGGTTGTATACTTTAAATGCAAACCCACCAGCACTGGCTATAGATTCTGAAAATGCTGACTTGAGAGCAAAGTGGATATTGTCTGTCATATACAGCAATGGAAGCATATTTACTGTAAGTCTATCATGGAGGAGCAGCCGGTGTCTTCCCAAATGATTTAGCAATCAATGAAAGCCAACCTTGCCTTTTTGTATCACATTCCTTGTGGGCTTGACCTATTATCCAATGATGAGAAAACTAGAAAATATGTATATTTACCAGCTGGGAAAAAGCAAAAAATAAATAAATAAATAAATGTTTGTGCTAAGTAGAATGAGGTCAACCTTCTTGCTGCTGGATCTACCTGTACTGTATGTTCCACACAAAGAATATCTTTTATTGAACACAACAGTAACGACACAGAAGCAAGTAGGGGCGCTTTTCTTATCTTCTCACGTTCTTCAGCCAGTGTCACATCATTTAAAAGGTGTTAGAGGAGACAGAAAAGGGGTGGATTAAGAAAAAAAAGAATGTAGTCATCAGGATGAGCTGGAGCATGCCCAAGGCCTGTCAGTCTGTTGGCAGAGAGCGTTAAGCGAGATGCCCAGCTTGGAAATCTATCACTCTGTGAGCCCTGCGTGTCGAGGCAGCGGCTGAGATCAAGTAGAAGATAAATCTGGGGTCAGACTTACTTTTAAATACACATTTGTTAAAAAAAAAAAGAAGATATTTACACGATCTGTATATAGTGGGAAATACATTTTTTCCCCCATTGAATTTTTCCACTCAACATTTTTTTTCAAATTTTAAGTCTTTAACTTTCTTTTTTCTCTATACATAGATTTTCTTATAATTTGATAAATGTTCCTTCTTAATCCTTCTGGATTGAATGTTTTTTTGGGGTTTTTTTTTGGCAAATTTCATCAAGCGCCCATAATAGTTTGCTAGAATTTTTGCCCACAGTTTTGACGTACAGTGAGATGTTGCTTCAATATTCCACATAATATGTTTTTCAGGACCACATGAATGTTTTGTGTTACACTAGTTCCTACAGCATGATGCCGTCACTGATAGGGTAAACATCAAAATACCAGTGAAAACAAGCAAAGTTTGACTAAGACTTTGATGTTTGTAAAGTCAATAATGATTGTTGCATTAATGGTAACAGTATACGTTACTTCAACAATACATTTTTTTGCCAAATGGTAAATAAAACAACCTTTTTTTAAGTAAAATAATGCTTATTTTACATCTTGCGTTTAACTTTAGTTTTTCTTAAAACAATCTGGCAATCCTTATACAGTAGCAGATTTTCCATTTTAAGGAGTTGTAGCATGTAAGACTTTTTTTGAGAAAAAATATGTATTTAAAAATCCCCTCTGCTTTTGAAAAAAAAGGGAAAAAAAGCTAAATGTTAGTGAAGCACGTTTCTCGCTTTTAAGGTTTCTGGTTTTAAAACGCGTTGACGTTGGCTCTTTGGAAAGAAATTTTAACGCCACAAAACTGCATGGCGTCTTTCAGCTTCTGAGCTCCTTTCAGTCACCCTCCTCCAAAAGTACAGGGCTACATAATATTATTATCCAAGCCATCAATTTTCCTGCTGTTTTAACTTAACTCAATAAAGTGGAGTAACAGACAAGAGTGTTCCAACCTGCAAAAATCACTTTAAAGCTGAGCTCTAGGTAGATGTAAGCTACAGGTATGCTGATTGAGAGTTAGAAATAAATGACTGTCTAACAGCAGATGCTTTTCCTCTTAAAGCCTATTTTCCTCTCACTTCATACAAAAAGATTCACAATAATGTGCACAGATCAGATACTCGCGTTGGCTTGATTTGTCACCATTTCCCTTGGCACCAACAGCCTCTGAGCTAATGGACACACACTCTTTGCCAGCTAAACAAATTAGCTCCATTACTAAGAAGCAGACAGCTAGGGTGAGATGGAGTCAGAAACAGAAAGGGGACTTTGACAAGAGCTAGAGAAGTAGATAAATGTAGCGAAAGGTAAAAGTGGAAAGACAGAGGAGCAGGGAGGGGAGACGTGTTCCTCGCGGTTTACCGTGAAGAAGTCAGAAAGCTTGTCTGATCTGACAATTCTTGGAGAGTAATGTGTGGAGCTTGGCCAGACATTCAAGCTCTCCCCGGCGCTTGTGAGAGGGGGGCCAAATGTGCATTATCGTCCATCCATCACTCACTCATTACTGATTCACTTACTTACACCCAGACTCACACACACCCAAACGAAGACCGTACATGAATGCTGATACGGCCTAATACGTGCACTTAACACCAGACTGGATGCGAGTGAGACACATTTATCTCCATGCAGCTGTGTGGAAATGACTGTGAGTGCATCTGTTGGTGTGTGCGTGCATGCGGGAGTGAATGCGATCCGCACGGTTTCAGGTCAAAGCAATTCTCTGTCAAATGATTGGTTCATAATCTGATTGACAAGGAGACTCCCTCCTCGTCTCTGTCTTTTCCCCCTTTTCTCACCGTTTATCATCCGTTGCATCCTTTTCTGATTATCCCTTCAAGCCTTTCTTTCGCAACCTCTCACCTCTGCATGTCCGCTGCTTTAAATACTTCTACTCTGCTGCTAAGCCCCTCCTTCTGCTCATCCTCTTTCACCCTCGATGATGTAAACACATTATTCTGATCGCATTACCTGTGCTAACACGACTTACACCTTTGCCATCTGGAAAGAGAGTTTGCGTAAGCTCCTCCATTCAGACATGCAAGGTTGTAAAATAAAAAGTGTTCTGAATAGTAAGTGAGTGGATACACGCTGTAGTGGCCTTGAATGTTTTCTACTGGATTACTACAGTCACATGGAGTTGGAGGTGAAGGTTGACGCTTTTTGTCGACAACATGCTGGATAACTGCAGAGATGTAGTTCAGAACCACATAGAAATTAAACCCTGCAGTGCAAACTGTTTCCATTTGGACTTGATTGGTTTGAAATTTTGCCACGAGAGGCTGTTATTAACACAGATAAATAGGGATTTTTTTGGGGGGAATTGCCTTGGCATAAAAATAATTTATGTCGTGTGAGAAATTGCCAGCTAGTGGAATCAAGACATTAATGTTTTCTAGTGTGAGTTTTGTCATATATTTTTGTTTGGGCTCATCCACAAGACACTCTGTGGATTAGAATACGGATTCAGACCGACATGTCAACAAACAGCTGTCCAATAAAGTTAAGAAACAATATTTTGTATGGATTGTTGAAAAATTGTTGAATGTTGAAAATTCTCCTGTTATGATACACAGTTTATTTCAAAAGTGTTCATACCTTACAAATTTTTTCCACATTTTGTTAGATCACACCCACCAACTTTGATATATTTTGCTGCATAATTTTTGTTGTGTTGTTGTGATTGTGGAAAAGAGGAGAAAAAAACATGGAGGTCATACAAAATTTGGACAAACAAAAACTGGAGCAGTGTATGCATTTATGTTCAAACACTTTACTCAAATATTTCTAAATGAAATCTCACGCAACCAATAGCTTTAATTCAATATAAGGCTCAGGTTCGGGCTTATCCAAGGAATACAGTCAAGAGAGAGTACCAACAGCGTACATCGTCATCAGTCAAACAATTAATTAGCCAACAATTACGACCAACACCAGTAATACGTGAAGCAAATAAAAATAGATGTCATCCAATCAGTCAACCAAACAAATGTATCTCTTCCCGTCTTGTCCTGTATTACAGAGAGAAATTGCTGTAGGGATGAAAGAGTGATTGTATATCTTACTTTTCGTACAGAGAAGCCTGAGTCAGAGGCCAGCAGGCAGAAACTGGGACTATGTGTGTAATGGATGAGAACTGTCAGCACGAATGGCACTAGTTTTACTGATTACCTGTCTATTGTACAGTTCTGCAAGCATGCATTGTTCAATTCCCAGAATCCTATTACTTTCATGTATTACTCTGCAACGTATTTTTTTTTCTTTTTTTTTTACCTGATGTTGAGGTTGCAAAACCAGCAGAAAAGGTCAGCACAGATTCAATATATGATCCATAAAATAAGATCATCAATGACGTATTGATCTGAAACTCCAGCTGTTCTTCAGGGGCCTCATAGATTTGCATGAACAGCATCGTGTGGTTAAAGAAACAGTCAGGAGTCCCATGGCAACTCTGTAGGATGCATAGCTTCTTAAAGGTTGAAGAAACTGGCAAACAGTGTAGCGGTGGTTTTATTGAGATGGGATGTGGATTTTCGTACGAGCTGCTTTGAGAATAGTCGGAGATAAAAACAGGGCAACAAGGGAAGGAAACTTGTTACAGTTCTATCAAAGAGGTTGAACATCCAGTAAGGCAATGAAAAAACTGATAAAGATCCCATAATTATGCCTTAGTTTTTGTTTTTTGACGTTAGTATTAAAACATAGCAAAGCGTAGAAAAGTGTGTGACTTATTAATATATTTGCATATTTACAAAAAACGGATACAGTTCAACACAACTTCATATACGACAGTGAAAACTTTGAATATATGTTGCAAAGCAGATGACAAAAGATATATTTTTATGAAATCTCAAGAATTTGGGTCTGTACTGATGAATGTTTTATATGTCACTTTAATTTGATTAAATTTTCTGTTAAAAACATCACTCAGTTACATCAAACTGCAGCCTCTGCAATGAGTAAAATAGTGTTTTTACCTGTTGGAGAAGTGTTCAAGAAATGGTTAATAAATAAGACAAGAAGAACTAGCAGCTCTATTAAAGTTTTTTTTTTTTTTTAACCAAGGCCAGTGCTTGAATACTTTCATAAAAGAATTGTCCACATCTGACGCTACGTTTCTAGTAGTTTTTTATTTTTATGTAATCTTGCTGACGGACAAAAAACACAAAAGAGTGACACTCAGAGAGTGCATCCTTTGCCAAGGCCACTGCTTTATCTCCCTCCTTTTAAAGATACAGTGATCTGTATCTCAGCAATATGTAATAGATTTTTCCTTTGGCCAAGTTCCATCTCACTATCAAGGTACATGAAATTCAATTTGAACCTATGGTGTAATCCTGCTGACAGACTATTGGCAATAAAAAATAATACAAAAAAATTTGGAAACATATATTGATCAACCTCAAGAAAATGAATAAAATGAAATCGACATGAATCCATTGAAAGTTCAGAGATGCGGAATAAGCTTTTTTTCTTTGCGAGTGTGCATGAAAATCTTTAAGAGCATAAAGTGACATATTGTCAGAGTATTCTTACAGCAATCAGCAGGGCTGTTTTGCTTGATCTGAGATATTCGCAAGGTGAGGACGAGTGCAGGCCTGAACATCGTACTATTTTTGGTAACACTTTATTTGAAGGGGGGTGAATAAGACTGACATGACACTGTCATAACACCTGTCATGAACATGAATACGTCTTCATGAATATTTATGACTGTTGTCATAAAGCGCCATTTGGTAAATTATGACACTTTTAATACAAAGTTGACATTATTCAAAATGTCTTTGTTATGACAACTTGACATTAAACAAGAAATCATTACTGATATAAATTTGTTATAAAAGTATTACTATGTTATTAAAGGTGAAGTTTAAACAGTAATGATTTAATGGCTTATTCATGTTCATGACATGTGTTATGACAGTGTCATGTCAGTTTTATTCACCCTACCTTCAAATAAAGTGTTACCTTATTTTTTTTTTTTAGTCAAACCTAGAAAAAGCCCTAATTCTTCTTTTGCATCTACTTTGACACCATCACAGCATTTTAATTATATGCTACAGGCCTCATTTAAACCCCTTTGCAGCTGCTCGAGATCTATACCTCCATGACACTCGGCAATCAATATCTCTTATTCACACACAGACCCCAGGAGGAATTTCTCTTATCGGGAAACATCAGATCAAGCAGATACACTTGAATGGCTATTGGGGCCAGATTGACTCACAGTGAGGGGACTGCGGATCAATGTTTTTGCTTGCAAGCCAAACTCATCCTGTTGTTTTCTTGTGTACTAACGTGTGTGTCGAGGGAGTGTCCGGGCTGCTTCTCCAGCTGGTTGCTTAATCAAGGCATATTCACATCAAGAATGGATGTGGCGAGAATTAGTCGACACACGGCAGCTCCCAGGGCAGGCCGAGTGCGTCTGTGGGCCCTCGGAGAGACTGAGGCCCTCTAGCCGAGGTCCTCCCCTACTCCCCCATTTGGATTCAAAAGACAAAGACGATTGAATGTGTTTCCAAACATGGGCCCCTCTTACTTCCCGGAGGTCAGGAACTTGGAATAATCTCGCCAAACCAGGAGGGACAACGCTTTCTCATGCACACAAACACACACGGACACACATTTAGGGATTATATGACCTGCTTAACCCAGGAGCCAATGGTTAAATCTCACAGAGGGAAGAGATGGGTGAAAGGACTTTTTATTTTTTTTCAAGGGTTAACGGGGTCATTGTGAGCAAAAAGACAACAAAGTGGAGGTGGGTTGGAGTGACGAGGTTGATCAGGTGATCAGTTTTTAATAGAAAATACATTTAAACCAATGTGTGAATGATTGGTTGGCTGATATACACTGAGGGAGAAAGACAAAGTATCAATTATTAATTTTGAGCGAGGATATACATTTTTGATATATACACATTTTCTTTGGAAAAGAACACAACCTGGACACTTTGGAAGATTCAGAAAAACTTATAACGCATGTATTTTTTTTCCATCTTTTACTTCCTTACAATCACATTCAGACAGTCAGAATTTCCTTGAGGCTCATTTGTCAGAGCAGAAGTACCTTATGAAAAAACCTTTAAACAGGTGTCAAACATGCTTTTCATTAGACCTATGTTCCTCTATTACAATGTTTTTATTGGTCTGATGTAATATTCTAATCTTAAATGTCATGTTTTCATCAACAAGGTTGAAAATCAACATAATCAAAATAAAGAAAGTCTGGAAAACATTCTTATATAACCGCGTTTCACTTTGTGAACTGTGTTAGAGGAATAAATGAACTATTTAGTAATATTCTAATTTATTAAATGGGTCTGTGTGCAAATGTCTTCATATTTGCAACTATCCTCATGTTTAGCTGATAAGTAAAGACACATGCAGTATTTTATTATGCTATCATGCTCTTTAAAACGTTGGAAAAAAGGTGAAAGTCATTCACTTTTCTGACATGTCAGCGTGACAAACAAATCTAATTTATCGAGAATTTTACACTTTTATACCAGGCCAGTTTTGCTCAAATGCAACATACAGTTGAAATTAGATGAAATATGTAGATCTAGATCAACATCAACATCTAGGCTACATAGACTTACCATATGTACTGTGTAGTCGTTTTTGTTAAAAAGATAAAAAACAACTAAAATATGAACTGAGTGGATGCAATATTTAAGGCAGACAAAAAAGGACAACAGCTGGACCTGCATTAATATATGAATGCGCTTTTGCTGTCTAAGGAGGTCGTTTGATCTCCCTTTAATAAGGTTTTTAAAACACAGCCTCATTTGACGCATCTCTTCCGAAAGGAGACAAACGGCCGACAAGCAGACCAATCAGTCAAGTCATCAACGTTTCAACAAATTTCAACCTAGAGGTCAACAGTTTAAGAGAGTCTTTCTAAAATGGAAGTCTAAGTTATTCAGGACCAATTGATATTTTATTGCTATGAAACACAGAATAATGTCAGCTGTAACTTCAGGGTTCCAGTCGTTGTATTTTATCTCCTTTTAACTGCTGGGTTAAATCTGGTTGACTTTCTCTGTCACAGTGCCAACCCTCCTTTACTCACCGTAGGAGAAGTGCGCCATCTAGTGCTCGGACGTTAAACTCCATGAAGGAATGAGGCGCCGCTCACTGTGTGTCTCACAATGAAAGAATTAAAGCAGAATGAGGATGAGGACAGTCGGTTCAATTTGCATCAAAGGAGGTCTTTACTAAGACAAAACTTACAGATGCTGCAGGATTACATGATGATCAGATTCCTTAAAACAGAAAAGAAAAAAAAACATGAGCATATCTGGAAATATGAGCTACAGTATAACGTTAGAAGAACTGCTCATCATAAAGGACTGCTGAAAAATATGTGGCAGCAGATGATATTTTTTCATATCTGTAATAGTTCTAAGGCAAAACTTTGCAATACATATTGGATTGTAATATTTATCTTCATTTTTAGGAAGAGAATGGACATGTGGCAAAGTTGGAAAATTCTCTTCTTTCTCAGTAAGTTAAAAAAATGTTAACATTCTCAAAATTTCAAGTAAATAATGGAGACTTATCTTTTCATACGTGTGTACAGTAGTGTTTGATTATTTACTTCTAATAATATTAAATTCATCGTACTGACAAAACTCCTGACACGATGCGAGAAGCTCTCTGATAACAGTTGTTACTCGAGAACAACAAACTGTGAGCTGGAACAATAAAAAGAAGCTGTGAAAGCCATATTTGAAAATACCAAACCGTATTTTCAAATATAGTTTTAATATGCTACAGCGAGTACTGCAGCAATTCACCATTAGGACAGAAACTGTGACTCGGCAGATATTTAGTCATAGTTTTGACAACTCCAATCTGATTCTTATGATAAGGAGAGGCCATAAGGAGAAAGTATGAACTTCATTTCACAGGCAACAACAGCAACACACACGCACACGCACACATGCAGGCACACATTCACACACAAAAACAACTGCCACCTTGCTACTAATGGGCCCATTTTACCAAATCCATAGAGAGGAGTGGACAATTTGCTGTCTATAATGGTGTTGGCCAGAGACAGGTTACTGAAGCGATGAAAAAGTCACTCCATCTGAAATGATCATGCTGGATCAGCTGTGCTACCGTGTGTCTCCCAACCGTGAAGAGCCGCATGCCGTGGGCCCGCTATAATTAAAGTGCTTATTGATTAGACTTTGTGCGCTCCTGCGTCCCGTGAACTGTGAGTCGGTCACTCTCGCAGACATTCAAATCACCTCAGAGCCGCGAGAGCAATGTCTATGCTAATGCGTATGGTAATGTCTCCCTCCACTCCCCCCCATCCTCATTTGAAGTCGATTATTGACGCCTTCCCTAAATGGACGGTTGATCCACAATTCAAGCTTCATAGAAAAGTGTCAATATGAGATTGATACTGGAGTGTGAGGTCAGCTCCATTTGAACTCCACCCGTTTCTGGTAATGAATTGGGCATTACTTACCTAATTGAAATATTAATTGGAAAGTAAATGACAATTCTCAACTCCACGTGGGATTTGAGTTTATCCACTGATATAGGACAAGAACGGAGAGAAAGGTCAAATGCCTTTTATCTGTTGACAACCATCAGCTCAACATTTTAACAGCTGGTGTGTATGCGTGTCTAAAACAATGACATCTGACAATATCTTTACGCTTTACACAGACAGACGTAAATGTTTTCACAAGGGATTTTTTGTGCCAGACCAACACAAAGTAGTGTGTAATAGTCAATGTTTTCTCGACAACAAACCCTAACTGTAAAATGAAGGGGCTGCAACTTTTTTCTTTTTTTCAAATTAGCTAGAGTGCATCTGTCAACATCAAATTTGGAATTGGATGTGGGTCCTTACTTTAAATACGCCATTCTAACGTATGACTAGGTCATTTTTGCGTTCTGCTTGTGGCAGAAAGCAAATTCAATTTCTTATAACTCTTCTTGCCACTCTTCCTTAAAGACCAGATTTCTTGAGTATATGATTGATACCTGTCCCTGTCAACTCCCGGTTGAGCATCTTTGCAGGTCCTCCAAAGTCGGTTTGGACCTCAAATCCAAAACCCAGATTATTTGTCTCTTGCCGGTTTAGGTGGCTGATTTACATTTGTTCTACACTCTTTCCATTTCAGATGACAGATGAAAATCGCTCTGATACGTGTAAAGGTTGGAAACTGTCAGAACCTAATCCTCGTTTCACATTCTTCCTATCTTGATCTCTGATCTGTATGTTGTTGTCTTCACTCAAGCCTTTGCAAAGCAACTCTGTATGAGTTCTGAAGTCAATCGGTGGCAACTAATTTTGCTTGGCCACATTAGACTTAAAGGGGCTTAACATAAGTCACACCACACTTTGGTAAACAGAAAGCTGATATTTATTATTTTCCTTCAACATGCCACATACATTGTGTCAGCTACTCAGCTTTCTCTTAAAATCTTGGTAAAACATCAACATCTGTGGTGAAAACGTTTTATGGGTGCGAGTACTTTTCAGGGCATTGTAAAAGTCGGAATGTGACATGGTCACACACACATTTGTGCTGGAGAACAACAACAGTGTCTTATGTGTTGGTGCTGAGAGCAGAGCAGAACATCATGCAATAACTCTGGGAAAGGTCGGCATATTGATCGGTGTGCATGGCTGCCTTGTTCCCCCCCCACTTCTCCAGCTCTGACACTGACCCGCTTTGCTCTGCTCTTTGCAAAACCAGACATTCTCCTTGCCACGCTGAGACGCTGTCATCATCCGATCCTAAACCCTGACATATACCTTGCCTTCACATCTGGCCTCTTGGAATGATTTTGCGAAGACAGACGTCTGATCCAAGTAATTCCATCTAAGGATGAATCAATAATTTTTCCGAATGTTGGACACAGGATAAAATTAAACATTGATTCGCGTGGAGATGATTCTTCACCAAGCAGAGTAATAGAAATATGTTCATCTGATCATGCAATACTTTAATTACTTCTGACTTTTGCAACATGCCTCTCACAATGCGTCTCTACCATACGGCTTGTGTGGAAACCGTTTTACAAAATGGTGCCACCTCTCTGCTACAGTACGACATTAGAAACTGTGTTTCTGTTCTAATGAACCTGCTCAAAGAGGGCTCAGCCTAGGTTTGGCTTAGTGACTCACGTTCAAGTAGAAATGTGTAAAGCGTCATGGCGTTGTGGTTTGAAGCAAAAAGCGAGACTCCATGAGTGGTGATAAGGAGGTGTTCTGTGTCAAAACCAACACATTATGGTTTTCTGTGAAAGTCAGCGTGCGAATCAGGCTGTCGAGTTTGCCCTTGTGTGTCTGCATGGGCTTGACAATGTGCGTCTCATTTCCATTTGTGGTTGATGTAGCATGAGGGTATGAGAGTGTGTATTGATTGTAATTTCCTGCAATGCTGCGTTCCACTCTCTTGGTTTTTAAGGAGACTAATTCCCATCTCCTACGCTGTCAGCCAACCAGCGGCCTTGGCTTCAATCCTTGACAACAGCTAATGAATAAAAGAAGAATAAAAACCCGAGCCGGTATTCCTCCCTGCATCAAATAGGTTGCCAGAGGGACGCTGACATTTGGTGGATTACGGTTTCTGTGCATGCTTTAGATGCTCCTCGTGTTGTAATGTAGATAACCTGCTCAAGTATCTTCTGACATGCTTTGGTTTTATCTTTGCATGTGTGTTTTGAGTGAGAATGTGCCAAGAAATGACTGTTCATATGGACTTGACTTGGTCAAAATCAAAAAGTAACCCCAAGCAACCCCAAGTCAAATGTAGAGGAATCCCTCCTGATCTTTGAACACAACCTCTTTTCCGAGTGATTCCAGACATCATATGCATATTTTCCCAGGACATACTGTTGTCAAAGAGTTATGTGCTCTGGCAAACATTCCCTGGTCAGTGCTCTGAGCTCACAATATAACATATGAGAAAAAGGACAACCTAAGACATAGTCAAACTTTTCTTGTTTTAATTGAGGATATACTTAGACTAATGACTTTATAGTTTGCTTCTGGTTTTACAGACGGTTTGCTTGCCCTGTCAAAAGTAGTCAAGGTTGAACCAAGTGGGAGTTTGTTGTCTTTGGGAAGTGGATTTAAGAGGGATGGTATGGATGTATGGGAATAAAAGATTTCTTACACATTAAGAGCAGAAAGGGGAGTAGATAACGAGGGATGAGATGGGTTATCAGATGAGAAGGTGCGATAAAGACGGAGAGCATGGATTAAAGAGCAGGCCACAAAGAGAAGTGAGGAGGATGAGTGGGATGAGAGTAGTTGTAAAAACCAGCAAAGATTGATAAACAGGGTTCAAAAAGATTGATGAGATGAAAAGACATCCAAAAACTTCCTGGTTTTAAACAATTGAATGGACACCTGAACGTCATCAGCATGAAATATGAAGCAGGTTAGAACAAACAACATAATCTAACGCAAAACAGGAAAAAACCTATTGGCCAATTTACAAACGCAACTTAATGAGACGTCAAATGTAGCACTGTATATAGAGTATTGCTCAAGACGTCTCCTTAAAAAAATAGTTAAATTTAGTTTGTTTCAGTTTTAAGCAAGTTTACCTAAATGATTAATGTCAATAGTCTTTCTCCGGAGCCTAAATTAACACATTAACTGCATAAATGTGCAATCTTAGAAAACAAAAAACAAACAAAAAAACATTGCAAAGCTAAAGTGTCTCACTATAGAGACCAGTTTCATAGTGAATAGCATTTATTATGGGGGAACTTTTGAGGTAATTCATGGCCAAGCATAGTTTCAGGTTGACTCAGGTTTTCCTTTCTGATTCACAGAAAGTAGGTTTGCGGTGAGTTTTAACAGAGCAATTGAAAGTCTTTAAAGATCCTCCTCCATGACCCCCCACAATTTCCTTTTTGATTATTGCACCCATTTGTAGTGGGTAAAATAATACTGTCTAACTTCAGTTTTTACAAATACACAAGCCAAAACACTTTTGGTTAAAGTGTTTTGGCTTATTTTTATCTAAACATCTGCAGTCTGTCATTTTCGGCTTGCATGCTCATTCACTTTCAGTACTGCATACATGTTCTCTCTACTGTGCCAGCAAATTTTTAACAACTTTGTCGTGTTCTTGTGGTACCCTAAAGATCCATCTCAGATTTCTGAAAGGCCGTGCACAAATCCAATGATTTCACTTTCTATGAAAGTGAAATTGAACCGTAAAACATCACAATGCAAATTATTGTCCACCGTCAGTGCATGCTAGACTGGAAGGACTGAAGTCAGGCACTTGAAACAATATATTTGGCATTCTTAGACTTTTTAAACTTTTTGAAGCAATTTTGCAAATACATTTTATTGAATTTGATTGCATTGGATGGTAGAGTCTATGTGAATATATTTGTGCTTGCAGTGAATTTGCTTTTTTTCTTTTTTGTAAAGTGCCTTGAGATGACAGGTGATGTTTACTGGCACATGTAAACAAACCGAGTTGAGCTGAATGGAACTGAAAACTTTTTACGTTGAAATAAAACTTCTAAATATTTAGAAATGATTCTGTCAACAAGTGACATCTTAATATACAGTCTCAGAAAACTTTGATCTTCAGTACAATATGCAGAACTGCAAAAAGTTAGAATGACTGCTGGAACTAAATGTAGCTGGGACCATTTTATTTTTCTGACAGAATAAAATTATATGCGCACATCTATTTTGTCTAAGTGAGGAAGTCCACTGTGTGAGTTCAGATGAGGCCATCTCTCTAGTGAAAAGGTAAACAGGATCTTACTGATAGTAAGGCATTTTAAAAATAACAGGCTAATATTGAAGTTAAGCAAATAAGGACTAGATTAGAGCAACACAATGTTGAGATCAAATTAGCAGCAGATCAAAACTTTCAGATAGAATGTGGTGGAAAGTGATGAAAGCCTGCTCACAAAAGCATTACAAGGAATGTTTGGGGTCATGTATGATGCAGTGTGGGCAGCACGGTAAATAGACTGATTCACATCTTTGACGTGTGAAAGGTCAACTCGCTGTTTCCTCTCCCCACCCTGTGGCTGCTGTGACAATCCTCTTCAGTAGCGGGGGATCGGTTTGGGTGGGAGGGAGAGGGGCTTGTAGTGTAGTACATAAAGGGCTGAGGTCAAAACACGAAGTTTCAGAAGAGTGAAAGCACGCTGCTGCTTGCTTGAAAGACGAACGCCACGTGTCTGCCGCCTGAACAAGACCCGTCGGATTCTTCGCTCTTGTATACGTTTCGGTATATGTGGATTGTTTACTGAGAAACGGTGATCACTGAAAGGCTTGACAGCTACCCATTTAAGGGGAAATATTTATCCTGAAGATGCAGTTCAGCTTGATCTTAACCTCTCTTTTTTGTTTCACAACATGGAGGAGCTTGGTCCAAGCCGGTAAGTACAAAAAAATATCAATAAAGATATTGATTAAGTGATCTGAATATAGTGATAATTAAATAATCTGTCTCTCTTTTTAAAATCTCTTTAGGCAATGGATCTCCTAATGGTTGTCCATGTACTTTGGTCTCCAAAGTAAAAATCCATCATTCTAAAATTGAGAAGTACACCAATCAGAAGGACGGCATGTGTACCTTTAGTGCCGTTGTGTAAGTAGTCTATATTCTTACTCTGTCTTGATCAATTTCATCTGACCTCATCACAACATTGCTGTTCAATTCTGCAAACTTTCAGATATTTATGTTCGGTGTTTCAGATAAGTTTGTTCTTTACCATTGCAATTTGTTTTAATGCTCTACATCATTTTCATTAAATTTCCTAATCATTAAAAAAAAACAGTTATAACAAAATTATTTTTAAAATAATCAAATAATGTAGCCCTGTATTTAGAAAGAAAACCAATTATAAAACTGAAT
Organism: Micropoecilia bifurca; assembly: GCA_903067075.1. Taxonomy (NCBI): domain Eukaryota; kingdom Metazoa; phylum Chordata; class Actinopteri; order Cyprinodontiformes; family Poeciliidae; genus Micropoecilia; species Micropoecilia bifurca. The sequence goes on from CAEGAF010005198.1 coordinate 67,152, forward strand.
ATGACAATACATTTCAGGTTTCGTACAAAGGAAGGAAAGACGATTTGCTCCAATCCCAATGATAAATGGGCAAAACATGTCATTCAGGAGCTGGAGAAAAGACGGAAAGAAAACATATCACAACGAGGAACACCGCTGCAGACTGCATGGACATCAGCACCATCAACATCAACATCCCCACCATGGTCAGGACCATCATCAACATCAAGCCCATCATCATCATCAGGATCAGAGCCAACATCAGACCTAACGTCAGCACCATCAAGCAAAACATCAACCTCCTCAACAGCATCATCCTCAACATCTTTAACTTCAGCATCTACCCAGTCAACTCCAAATCCAACATCAGCAACGACGACATCATCAAACCCCACTTCTAGTTCCTCTGGTGCCACCACAGCAAACAACCGCATACCAGCAACATCCGTAAAAACAAGAAAAGCATCCAAACGAAGACATCAAAGAAACAGGAAACCACCCAAAAGGAGAAATATGAAGAAATGGCAGAAAAGATGTACAAGAAAATCAAAGTGACTGCTGTCAGCAAAGTTTCTTCTAAGAAATATAAGACACAATACTTAAATATTTCAATGCTTTGCAGCTCATGAACTCATATAATAAGTTGAGGAAAAATAGTGGCAATATTTGCATATATTTCCAATGTGCATTTTTGTTTTGCATTTTTTCTTTCACAACTATCCAACAAGTGTTTCAGCTCCTGCAGTGTCCTGACCAGCTTGAATATCAAATCTTTAATGTAGCACAACGAAATAATTGCAAAACTATGCTTTATATTTGTACTATATGCATGTAAAGATGACTATTTTTTTATATAAATTTGTATGTAAAGCAAAAATAAACTATATATTATAATTGTTCTAATTTATAAAGTAACTGAACAAGCATATTATTGCTGTAAATACATAATCCTAATAGAAATTAATTCAATAAGATTTTTTTTTAGCTTTCTCATGAACACAATCAGTTTAATTAGTAGTCTCTGTGTTCCAGATTGTGCCTCGGTGTTTTTCCATATGGAGAAACAAAACCAGGTCAGATATACAGCTGATAAAAGAGACAGCAGTAAGGCTATAAAAAAATGCCAATGTCAGAAATGCAGATTTTGTGAAGACTAAAGAAGTAAGATGGAGCACAACTTTGAATGACTTTGGTTAGAAAAATGTTTGTAATATATTAAATTATAACTGCAGTTTGAATAACTGGATGCCCACAATCATCTATTTTGTAGTAATTGTGCTCTGCTGTGTTGTTCACAACCAGAAAATGAGCTGGTTTAGTCAGAAAGGACAGAGGGTGAGCGAATGCATCAATTAGAATCATGTTGGGGTTTTTTTGTAAGGTGCATGCAAATGAACAGACTGTGACAAAGATAAAAAAAATAAATAAACTGAAACCCAGTTCAGTTGTATGATTCAATGTTTACATTTGTGTTTCAGGATGATGGGTGACAACGCAAAACAAAAAATCTCCAGAGATCGTCACTTTTTATAAAGGAAAAACAAGCATAAAAAGCTTTTTGTTGGAATAATATTTCACAACATTTGTACATAATTTTGTCAACTGCTTACATCATAAAACACTGTCTAAGAAAATGTTATGTACTGATGCAACTAAGAAAAGCTCAAACAACTGATTGAACAACACATATCTGGGTCAATCCTATTTTGACTGACATACTTAAATTATATGAACACAGGAACTTTGTCTAACTGAGAAAGTCTACTGCATGAGTTCAGATGAGTTCTCTTTGTCTGGTGAAAAGGTAGAACGCTATAGTTAGCAATGTATAAGAAAAATCCTAAAACAAATGTGACATGGGGTAAATAAAGGCTATCTGGTTGTGCATAGGGGAAATAGAATGATTAAAAAAGTGTGTGAATTAAAAATATGAGGTAAATCAAGATTTTCAGAGGGAGTGTGATGGAAAAGTATAATAATTTATCTATATAGCGTGCAGATATAGGAATGTTTAGGCTCAAGTTTATTGCTGTGTGGGCAGGACGGTGGTAAATAGTATGACTCACATCTTTGACATGAAAGGTGAATTTGTTGTTCCTCTACCCGACATGCAGCTGCTGTGACAACGCTCTCTGTTCGCGGAAGAAAGTTTTAGGTGAGAGCGAGAGAGGTTCGTAGTAGAAGAAGAGCTGAGATCAATGCTTGCAGTTTCTTAAGAGTGAACGCACATTGCTGTTTTGAAAGACCAGCACTATGTGTCTGGCCTCTGAACAAGACTGAATTAGTGGTGATATTGTTTACTGAGAAACAGTGTTTATTGGACGGCTCAACAGCTACTCATTTAAGGGCAAGCAGTTATCTTGAAGATGCAGTTCAGCCTGATTTTAAACTCTTTTTTCTGTTTCACAATATGGATGAACTTGGTCCAAGTTCATCCATAAGTACTAAAAGTAAGTACTAAAAGTATCAAAAAGTCATTTATTAAGTGATCTGACTATATTGATAACTAAATTATCTGTTTCCCGGTATAACCTTTTTAGTCAATGGATCTCCTGATAGCTGTCCATGTACTGCGGTCTCCAAAACAAGAATCCATCCTTCTAATATTGAGAATTACACCATTCAGAAGGAAGGCATCTGTCGCTTTAGTGCAATTGCGTAAGTAGTCTATATTCTTACTCTGTCTTGAACAAATCAATTCCATCTGATGTCATTGCAACAGCTTTGATCAATTTCGCAATCTTTAAGATAATTATACAAGGTGTTAATGACAATTTTGTTTTTACCTTTGCAATTTGTTTTAATGCACTACAGCATTTTCATTAAGTCTTCTAACAATTAAAAAATCCTACCAGTAATAGATCTAACAAAAATATTGTAAAATAATCATAAATTATGTTACATTGCATTGAGAAAGAAAAATAATGATACAACTGACTAATAATAATTTAAACAACTAATAATATATTTCAGGTTTCGTACAGTGCAAGGAAAGACAATTTGCTCCACTCCCAATGATGAATGGGCAAAATCTGTCATCTATCAGCTAGAGAAAAGGAGAAAACCTAAACTTCAACCAATTACAACTTGTCCTAAGGAAGGAGCAAGCAGCTGGACTACACCATCCTCCATATTGTGCGGGGCCATTACAATAACACAGAAATCTGGTAAGAAAGAAAGTGGAAAAAAAGGCTAGGGAGGACATCTAATGCTAAAAGAACATCTTACTCTGCACTTGGAGAAAAGACATAGTGAAAAAATAGCAACACCAAGAGCACTACCATCGTCAGCACCAACATCAAACCCAATATTAAGCTGGTTGATGATGCTAACTAACATTAGCATCATTGACCAAAACATAAACCTCTTCTTCAACACCATCATTAGAACCATCATCAATGATTTTAACCTCAATATCATCAAAATATATTCCAAATCCAACATCAGCAGCAACATCATTATCAATGGGGGTGATGGTGGTAGGAGATGGTCATGTTCACAAAAGGACAATGACAACAACAACGTGAGCTCACTGGTTTAATCATGAAGGAGAGAGGATGCATGAATTAGAACCATGTTAATTTGTAAGGTACATGCAAATGAACAGTTTACACACATTTTGGATGTTCATCTCCATGTAGACTTGGCTTCAGAAAGGGAGTTTTGTTGGTATTATTTTTATGTAGAGTGTATTCCAGTTGACAGTAATCATATCAAAAATAGAGCTTTGGAGCTGATGTTACAGCGTATGACGTTTACGTTTACGATCACACGACTGAAACGGTCGTGTGATCGTAACATTACATTACAGACAATAACACAGCAAGTTCGTACCATAGCTAAGTTATTTTAAGTGACTAGGATTAAAAAAAATCTGCAAGACTGTTGCTTTTATACTGCGAGACTGTTGTTTATGGACACCAAAGATGGCGCTGAAACCCTTTCGACTAGAGCAGTGACGTCACGCTCCGAAGCTCTATTGTTCAAAACTAAAACAATTTAGCTAAATGACCAAAAAAAAAAGGGTCAAAGTGGATGAGTGGAACAAGACTCATTGGATTCTCTACTCTTGCGTACATTTTGGTGGGGAGATCAATTACTGAGAAACTGTGTCCACTGAAAGACTTGACAGGTACACATTTAAGATTTATGCTGAAAATGCAGTTTAATTGCAGTGTTAATTTATAATCTGTTTTTTCTCCAAGAGAGGTAAGTGACATTATGAATCATTTAGCATAATTAGCTTAGCTACAAACTACTGTTTGCTTCCTTTTCACTAGCATGTAATGAATTAATCAGCTAGCATAGCACAGAGCTGTGCAGATTCAAACGGTCAATGCTCAGTTTAGATAGCATAGCTACCAATGACAGCAGATAAACGGTTTCTTGTAATGATAAGTTGTTTCTCCACCATTAGCACATTTAGCAGTGAGTGAATAAGGATAATTGATAGCGCTAAGAGCCTCCTACTAGTTCTGATTTGTTGTTTTGGTCAGAATGGTGCATTACTTTAACGAGTAATAGTAATTCAGGAAGGAGATGGAGGAGATTGATTGTTTTCACAGATTATCTGTCTCAGAACAAACTGCTACATGGTGACAGCTTTAACAAATATGGAGAAAACATATTTTTTATTAAAGTTATGTACTGAAGCTTGAATAAAATGCAACTACATAGCAATTTGAGAAGTCTGGATTGCTTTATGTGTATTTTGCACGTTGCATTTGCCTTTTGCACATGGGGATGTCATGATGGCGTCTAGTCTTCGCACCCACATGCAAGTTCACAATCAGGAAAAGCGTTTGGGTTAATAATAACTTTAATGAAATAATGAGGAAGCGAGGAAATGGGGTCGGGGTACAGGGAAGGAATCCGGTCTTCTGAGTTGAGGAGGGCGCGGCAAGAGTCTTGATTGTGTCCTACGAGTGGCGGACTGGCACTGGATGACTGAGGAGTTGGAGGACGACGGAGGGCGGAACAGGTAAGGTCTGGCGGCGAGCAACGGAGGTGCGACCCTCTGGAAACTCCAGAAGAGCAGCCGTCGGGCTGAGCTGGGTCCAGGTAGCTTCTGGGCTTTCTGGAGATCTTGGAATCTGCGGTTCACCTACACAGGGAAACACAACGAGCGATTACTCAAGAAAGTAAACACGGAGGGCCTTCTAGGGAAACGTTACCGTAATTAGTAACACTCAGGCACTGAGGTGTTGGCCCGCCGCCTCTTAAATACTGCACAGCAGTCCTCTCCAAATAGCCAACAGGTGTGTCCAAGGTCGTCAAACACCTCTCTCCAGGGACCCAGGCATCCGGCGACACCTGGTGGAGAGGGGGGGAAAGCAGCAGGCGCACCCAACACAAAACCCAGGAAGGAAAAAGCAAAAC
>CAEGAF010005199.1:0-12924 GCA_903067075.1 Micropoecilia bifurca
GGAGAAACGCCGTTAGGTTCAAGCTGTACACAACATTTCTAAACAACCAGGTCTGTCTTTTCTGTTGTTACAAAGACCTTCTCTGGCTCAGGAGTGGGCAGCAACAGGTGGGGAAGGGGGATTGTTGTGCAATTCTATTCTCCATACAGCCAGACTAGACTTACATCAGTCTGGTAGTTTATCAGCCTTAAACGTTTAACACCAGTGTAATGAAACACGTTAGTAGTTTGTGAAAGTGGTTCATCCCAAATCCCAGGTTGGTTCTCTTGCTGAATTAGCAAATGATGTGGTTTCAAATGTTGAACTTTTCTGAAATCTAGAATATGTGTTGAACCTAAAGAATACAAGCAAATGTCTGCTGTTTTTTTACTTTCATGTTTTCCCATCATTTGATGGGAATATCGATTCTTTAGAACCTTTGAGCTTATTGGTCTGGAATTTGTAAAAAAAAAATTAAAAATCCCCAAAGACCTGCAGACCACACACTGTCCTCTGGGATAACTGCCAGATATGTTCTGCATTATCCATGTAGCTGTGACATTAAACTAGTTGTTACCCTCATTAATGGATTTGAACATAAACATGATTTCACATCCTGGTCTAGAGACTTGACAGTTCCGAATGATCAGTTTACACAAGAACAAAGGAGGTACGGTAGTTTGTTAGTGTTCATCAAATGAATTTGAGTAATTTGAACAAATAGGTTTTACCTGCTTTGCATTACTAACTGCCAGTAAGAGCATTGTTTTCTTTTGTCTAAGATCAATTACTGTACCTGCTGGCCAAATGATTGGTTCTTTATGCTTTAGCTGCTTCACATTTCTCTGCCGTTTGCTGTGGTTCTGGTGACTAGCAGGATTCTGCCATGACAAACTGTGGTTGCACAATATGACAAAGCCGCCTGCTGTAATCCAGGGCACCATGGGGGATTTTTATCCCTCTCAGAGGAACCTGTCAGGCTGACACACTGTAACCGAAACTCCCAAAGCTTGGCTTAAGTCATGACAGGAATAAAATTAGCTGTGTCCATGGATAATTGTTTTATATGAGAAACTGACTTGCTGTGCCCAAGTAAAGGAAAGGTGCAATCATACCATAAACCCTCCTAAGTAGATAAATGAATTTCACAGAGTTGTCAAATATTGACCTGGTGGTTTAGACATTGGGACAAATCACAGAGAACAGCCTCCATAAACTATCCTTTTACTGCTATAACTAACTTTAATCAATGTCATGAGTTGTTAAGAAAGCATTCTTTATTGTTTTTTTCAGTAAGGTTTTGAAGGGTGTGTATGAGCCGTCAATGTCTCACTGGCAGTAGATAGTGGTTTAAGAAATACATGATTGGAGAATATTTGCAGACTTTCCAAAAATGGCAACATCTGTGAAAATGTTTAGAATAAACCACTTAACATTTCAGAGTTATTAGCTTAGTGCCACTCAGTAAACTAAGTATTGAAATACTAGTCATCTTATTTAGTCAAAAACAAACAGAAAAAAACTTCTTCTTTTCAAAGATGGTGTAATCTAGAAGTGTGTAAGTGTTTTAAAAAAAAACTACTCCAACATGTTTGGAGTTTCATTCAGCTAAGTAAATAAGTAATTGCTTAGCGGTTGGCTTGGCTAGCCAAAGAAAAAGTTTAATTTTTCTTTTCAAAGTTTGGCGTTACTTAGTGGTGTGAAGGTGCTTAATAAACCAAAAACAGGGAGTTAGTTACATGCATAAACTTGCATTAATTTCCTACTCAGCATCCTGTCATGAGACTGACCACTCTGACCACTGTCTACTCCAGTTAAGGCATCTGAAAACTGTAGTTCATACATTCACTGTGGGGAAAGTCCAAAACTCAGATTTTTCTCTCATGAAGAATTTCAACCAACCTTTAAAAGTTGACTAATTTATAAATGAAAGACACGATGCCTACCGACTGAACCAACTGGATTTCCCGTGGTTCATTTGCAGTGGATTCCAGTGCATTCCTTTACTATACATAGATTAAGCAGATAGCTAGATGTACAGTGTCTTTTTAGAATGGTAGCTAGCTAATTCTCAGGAAGCTGTGTACTAAGTACTGTATTAAAGGCTCATTATGGAAATTACAAACAAAACAAGTCAAAAATAAGTGACTTGATGAGGTCATCATTTAAATGATGAGTTGCTTTTCTCTGGCTCTTTTGATGAAGTGTAGACTAGATTAGCACTGATGATGTTTTTCTTTCTGGGCCTTTAAGACAATATGATAACAGCCCTTATGCTGAATCTAATGATGCTGTATGGAGGCTCTGCACAGACCCCTGGCCTGTCTATCCACTGTCGTAATGTAAAAGTGCTGGGCCCTCATTCAAGAGACGTTTATTTCTGTTTTACCTTGAATTATCTGTGCAAACATAAAAAATAAAAAATAAAAAAACATTTGCAGTTAAACTCAACCATTTGGCAAAGAAGAAAACTCATACTTGCTTTTGATGTTTGTTTAGTTATCCGAGCAGAATTTGATTACTGTTTCATACAAAGGGCTGCGTTAAGCAGTCAGTCATGTTTCTCACACATTGTAGCGTTCATCTGTCATTTGTTTTGGGAGGTTTTTTTCACAGGCCCAGGACAGAATTTCATAACACATTAACAGTTAGAATATAAAGATAACATAGCCCTGAGGCCTAAGTGGTCATGTGAGGCTTCCAAGAATCAGTACCTGTACGATCGTCATTCTGGTCTTTTTTCTGGGTACTTTGGTTCCTGAGGACTTGACAATGAACCTATGAAAAAAAAAGGAACTGAAAATACCTTAACCCTGATGAGCACATATTTGTACCACTCCAGGTGCCTCTAAGAACTCTTGAATTAATTCTGATGTGGTGCAGAACCAGCAAAACAAGTAGTGACACGGTAGTGTTTTTTCTACTACAGACTACTCACTCAGACTGAGCTCTGAAACTAGATGGGTCATTTGTAGATTTGAGGTCAATTCAGTTTCAAACCATGAAATTAAGACACAGTCAAATTAATTACCTTACTTTGTGGAGACATTTTGATTTATAAAACATATTTTTATTTTCAATTTTCAATTGGACTCCAAAGCTGAATTCGCCTCAGTCTAGAACTGTGGGATCATTTAACGATGTGCAAAAGATTGAAAGGGTGTTAAGAGTCAGTGAGAAGTCATGTCTGATTTCTAGCTACAAACAAAATGTTTGTGGATTATGTAAATGTCATGGACATGTCAATGATTTATCATCTTTTTATCATGCAATATCATATATAAAGATGTATTGTGTGGGGCGGGACAGATTGGGAACAAAAAAAAAGAATAATGTTCAGTGACTTATGTTATTCTAGTTGACTTTCTGTTAACTCCTGAAATGCAGATGTTGCCAAAATACCATAAACGATCATGTGTTACCATGAGAGAAAAAAAAAGAAAAAAGAATCAGTTTTGCTTTTGTACAACAAATAATGATATACAGATATTTGTCATGTATTTCTGATGAGATCTTTGTTTTTATGTGTTTATCACAGACTCTTCTGTTACGGTTTTACTTTCAAAATATTTAGGTATGAAATATGACGGTTCCTTGGTCTTATGAGGTCTAAAACCCTCGATTCAGTTTGGACTCGCTAACGGGCCGCTGCTTTTTGAGATCTCAATGCCCAAAACGTTTGAAGACTTAAAAAAGGAAAGAGAAGTCTGTTTCTCTTGTTGCTTGACCGTTTACGAGTGCAGAGCCTCAAACGGGCCTGTCGCTCGCCACGGTTCACAGTGACATACTGACTTTGATTTGAAAATTATGTCTAATTCCTATTTGTGAATAGTATTCAACCTCACAGTGATGAGAAATTCTGTTATTAAAACACATTTTGAAAAAGGTAAATAAAGATATTTTACATTCAAAATAAGTTGTGAAGGATTTATTGAAGATTAAAAGCTAATAACTTTGACAGGAACTGGCAGCAGGGCACAGGAGAGAAACTCGGACATCCTGTTACTCGGACATCCTGTTACCGTGTCACATCCTGTTACTCGGCGACACCCTTCACCTTAGTTTGGGGAATCCAAAGGTGTTCGATTGTCAGAACTTACAGAGTTTCCCTTCATCTTTCCTGGGGTCTTCTACTGTGGAAGGTAAACCAACTGTATCCTTTTCATGTGGAAGAGCAGAAAGTTAATTCCAAACTGGACGATGGAGATTCACAAGCAAACTCCAAGTCTGGACCAATTCATCCTACAGAGGAATCTTGTTTCAGTTCATATCTCATGACCACCAATCAGGCTTGGAACATAGACCAGTAGATTAAAAACTTGTTCATTTTGCTCAATTCCTTCTTAATTGGAAGGAAATAAATAGATTTACTGAATCTATTTAACTACATCTGTACAGATTTCATTGAGTTGTGATGTGTTGGAGCTACGTAACACCAAACATCAAATCCAAATGTTAGTGTAGAGATTTTTCTCAAATGATGGTTTTGGGTCTACATGTCTGGACAGAGACTGTCTGGACAGTATACAGCATCCAGGCTGATGCTGCTTAGGTTGAAGATAACATTCCCTTGGCATGAATGTAAATAGCTGCATTTCCATCGACTATAAAATTGCTCAAATTGCAAATACAAAAAAGAAGTTAGTTAAAATAGATGGAATGGAAACTCATTTAAAAAACATGTTCTTCAATAAGTCTGTGCAAAAATGGGGTTTTCAACCTCTTTCAATCTTACTGAGTGTATTTTGCAAAACACTTTCTCTGCATCACATGAGTCAGTTTAAATACATTAGCTGCATTTTTGTAAACCATACTTTGTTCAAATTGAAATTCTGAACATAAATGAGCTTACCAGATGCAGGCCAATTAAAAAAAAAAGCTAAATTTCTTGCTGGGAAGTTTTTGCGTGAGGATGACTGTTTTGATCACATTAACAAACCTTTCATGTTTGATTTTAATTGGATTTCTTACTTAAAAGAAACGGCACAATTGCAAAGGGTTTTCTCAACATTAGCATGATATTGAAAAAGCTTCACGCACATTTGTAATGGAAACGTAGTTACTGACCCCAAGTACATCAGCAAGCAGCACTTTGGCTCCGATCAGGAGGATCAGTCCAGTTGTTTCAGCTGGAACATCTGTTTATAAGTGCCAGATGTGAAGCAGCTCTACTGTTGAGATAAACATTGGTTCAGTGATTCACAGAAAAGCTAAATATTACAATATTTTCACTTTCTACAGTAAATATTTTAATTTGTAAAGGAAAATGCAAATCCTAACAAAGTTGATCTAGTTCCCTAATGTTTTTTATTAACTTTGATCAGACCAGCTGTGTTTCCATTACAAATGTGCACAAAACTTTGTCAATATCCCGCTAATGCAAAAACAAGAAACTATTTTACAATTACTGTGTTTCCATTAATTAAGAAAGGCAATTAAAATCGCCCATGAATAAACAAGCCACTCCTTCATCCTCCAACTACTTCCTGTCACCTCCTTAATGGTTTGAGACAGTAGTAACATCAAGTTGATCACGTGACTATCTGATGCAAAACGATTCTTTCTGTTGCAGTTTTGCGAAACAAACCAATTTCTTTCCCCCGACCCCAAAAAAACACCTCATACTGACGCCAAAGCTTTTATAGAAAAAAGCAAAAAAAATGGCATTTCCATTAAGCAAATTTGTTTTCAAAATGTCAAATTGCAGAAGTATACTGTCAATGAAAATGCAGCCAATGTGCAGTATTCCCAGAAATAAAACCAATTAACAGGATTTTGAGTGTTACTTTTAGAAAATTGACGAACATCTTGCAAAGATATTACATTATTAATTTTTTTGTTGGAATTCCCAACTCTATTTGTTTTGCTAGTTGTTGTCATCAGACGATCTTAATCCCAGGCATCGCAGTGACCCGAGGCCCGGATCCATCACCGTGCATAAAGCCAGGCCTGACATAATATTGTTTATGCAAAACTTGTCACGTCTTTTGTCGTGTTGGTGTTGAGTCAAACAGCCAAATATATCATACAGACCCGACTGTACACAGACGGTGGAGAGACCCGACTGGAGGCTCCACAGGCTCCACAGTACGTACCTGTAATTCATCAGCGGCTTCCTGTTCTGTGAGGTCTGCATGGAGCAGCTCAGCACTGGGCATCCAGCTGAGCTTCTCACCCATTTAGGGTTTGTATCTATTTGTGAAGTACAAAAAGAGCCACACACCATTGGTTCAGTGGAGTACAGTGGATACAAAACGTCTGCACAGCAACCTTGTTAAAGGGGCGGTTTTATGTGTTCTCCAGGCACATAATGCCATTTTACAACACAATCAAGTAACTGTGTACCTTCAGTTGTTATATATATATATATATATCAAATTTAACTTAAAAGAAATTTTACTTGAATTTTTGTCTCATATTACAGCAAAAACTGATTTGAAGTGTGACGTATTTTCCAGGCATATGGTGCCATTTTATAGCACAATCAAGTAACTATGTTAGCTTCAGGTGCTTTATAAAATGCTTTATATCAAGTTTGACTTGAAAGAAATTAGACTTTGTAATTTAATACCTTAAAATTGCATCTCTGTCTCTTTAAAAACTCCTTCTCTTTCTGACACTCCATCTTCAGGAAGTCCTCACAAAATGGCTCCTATATTAATTCTTTAACAACATTTTATCAACATCTAACTGAGAAGTTTCTCTGATAATGAGTTCAGCGGATCATGTGTTTGCTAATTGCTGTTGGCTAGTCTGAAGGAGCTGAGTGGGGGTGTGAGGGGAGGGATGCTCTGAGGTGGAACCTTGGTCTGTACCTTGAAGGCGGAGCTAGGTCTACCCAGTTGAATGGTTCCCATGGAGATTAAAAGATTTTTCAAAAATGCTCAAAAGGATCAAAGCAACACTCCAGGTCTGTTTCTGATGAGGGAATAACATTACAACTTACATTATGATGTAAAGCTCAAAACTGTTGATTTTTGACCGTGAACAATCATTAAAACTATGTCACTAAGAGAAATACATTGTTCATATCACTTACACATCAGGAAGTTCTAAAGCTTTTATTTCTCTTAATTATGATGATTTTCCACTTCCAGCTAATAAAATCACATTTAAAATTAGAATAGTAAATCAGATCAATGAAAACATATTTTTTATCAGTACAGAAATTTGGATTTAAAACCTGAATTTGGAAGTTATTTTCAAAAGCTTCTTTTAAGCCTCGTCAGAATTATTTTTGTGGTTGACTGAATGTGACTGTGCAGCAATAATAGTAGAAACCTAATTTTGTACAATTCTTTAAAATAAACGCAGAGCATATTTCTTCAAATTCAGTTCCAGTTTTTGTTGATGTGGTAAGTAAACCCTCTGGATAAGGAGCGGCCTTTAAGTAGGCCACTGCCTCACTGGAGAGCTTATATCACACACTTGGTTAAAGAAGAGGATGGAGTCAGATCAGATGGAGGAAGCCAGATGAATAACAGGTTTGGTATGTCTGATCAAGCTGTATGAAGCTGCATGTCCTTTATAATATGGAATCATCCTATATTTGAACATTTAATTCTGCATTCTCTAGATCTGGCCGAAGCATCAAATACTGTCATACTCAATAAATCAGATACATTCAACAAGGTTTGTTTGTAAGATTAAAAGTGGCATTTGAAAATTATAACCTTTAAGCAGGTATTAAATTAACTCTTTATTAAACCCACATTTCTTGGTTAAAATGTCGTTTATTGGTCAGCTGTAATCTAATATTAAATGCTGTTTTTAGCAGCTGGGAGCAGAAAATAATCATAAAAATTGAAATAAAGGCTTTAAAGCATCAATTTGTGTGGAATTATTGTGTATAATGTGTTTCACTTTGAGAATTAAGTTGCTGAAATCAAGGAAGTCAGATTAATTAGATTAGCATAATTATAACAGAGGTTTGGTTTGTACCCCTTAGAACCAAACATGGAGGAGCAGCTTTCAGCTTCTATGCACCACAACTCTGGAACAAACTTCCAGAAAACTGAAAAACAGCTGAAACGCTGAGTTCATTTAAATAAGAACTAAAACCCACCTGCTTAGTAATATTAATAATAACAATAAGCCTCTGATTAATAATAGCAAACACTGATCAATATATTTGTTATATGTAGAGGATTTTGATGAAGACATTTGACAAAATGTAATGTTTATTGTTTGTTCCATAACTGGTTACTGTATTTTGTTTTTTGACATAAAGCACTTTGAACTTCCTTGTTGCTAAAAATGTAATACAAATAAACTTGACATAAGGAACAAGATGTCTTTTACTATTTTTACAGTGTCCTCTCAGACTATTTTGTTTGTTTTTCAATTGAATTTAACAGAATTTATTATATTAATGGTGAAGAAAGCAGGAGAAGACTGAATTGGTTTTACATCGCAAAAATACTGGTATTTGAAAGCCACTGTAGATACTAATATGTTAAAGCTGGAATATGTAACTATCATCTTTATCTATACATGTTAAAGCTGTCACCATGTTGTGACGGTATGAGACAGATCCATCTCCTCCATCTCCTCCATGAGATACTTTTCCAATCTGAATAAATTAAAATCTCCTTTTCAGAAACAACCAATCAGAGCCAGGAGGAGGAGCTTAGTGCTGCTCTGTGCTTCTGTAAACCCAGTCGACTTGGACTTGGCAGCGTTTTGTGTGTGTGTGTGTGTGTGTGTGTGTGTGTGTGTGTGTGTGTGTAGGTGTGTGTGTGTAGGTGTGTGTGTGTGTGTGTGTGTGTGTGGTCCTATTCTGCTGTATCTGTGTTTCCTAGAACAGGCTGTGGACCCACCACACTCAGGAGGAAAACCTTCACTTAGCAACCCTCAGCCAACCACACGCAGCCTGGCTCAGTCATGAAGAAGCTGCTGACCTCAACCTACCTCACTGCTACCACACACATCTGACCAAAGACTCCACTTCCACCAGCTTCACCAAGAGGTCAAACATAAACCTGGTTTTCAGCAACAATGCAAATGACAGGATGTTGGTTAGGTGAAAAACCTGCAGTTACCTCACAAGGTGACGGTGACCTTTGAGATTCTTTCACTTTTACAGATGTGGTTTAGCTACTGAGCTCAATGATAAAGAGAAATTGGATCTTTTCACTGCAACGATCATTCGGACTCCATAAAACCTCAGTTTACATATTCTGTTAAGAGAGGTTTAAAAACTAATTAAGATTATTTTTAATGATTCAAATAGATTTAAAACAACCTTAATTGTAATTCGGTTGAGTAATTTAGCAAAGTGGCAGATAAAAGCATGCAGGGTCACACAAAGGTAAAACTATAAAAACAAAAAAAGAAACAGTGTGTGTGTGTGTGTAGCAAGGACACTTTTAAATTTCTGTATTTATGGCTCATTTTCATACTTTCAATGATTTTTCAAAAAGTTGTGCAAAGAATTTCAGCAATTCTAAAATTCTTGTAAAGTTAAATAACTATAAAAAGCTAAATATTTTTTTAATAGAATTTCTTCTTTGGAGTTCCATGAAATTAAAAATAGAGATAAATTATTGTCAACAAAAAAAATAAGATTTCCCACTGACTTCATGAAACAAAAAGTTTTCTGTACAAAGGAAAATCAAGGGCACTTTTCCTGCCTTCATATGATTCAACAGCAATGTTGGTCCCCTAATTATGGCATACCATTTCTAAAGTTATATAGTCAAAAATTAACAGCAATAAAATCGGTTATTTAACCAATTATTAAAGCAAAAACATGACGTTAAGTTTCCAAATTAAAATTTTAATCAGGTTAGTCATCAAAATAAATAATTAACAAGCTAAAAATTTAATTTGATGCTAAATATTTAGTTTGCAAGCCAAATATTTAGATTAGAAACTAAATACATACACAGTGAGCAAGATAAATATTTAACTCTCTAGTTAATTAGCATACTTATTATTTATCACCTGGTCTGAGCTGGTTAATGTTTAGCTGGCTAGTAAAGAAAGAGGTTACACCTTTATGAGGAACAATTATTACCTGGCTTCAACAATACATCAAAATGTTTGTTATAACAAATTAAGATATAAAGAAGGAAAGGAACCAAACACTTTACAGAAAATAAATTCTAATTCACCATCTTTTTTTTACCATCCAGAAATTCGAGCAATTACCAACTGACCTTCATTAAACACAAATATCTTTTGGTTTTTAAGACATTCCATCTACCTCTGTGAAGAGGTAGAGTAGAATAAGTGAACCAAAAAGAGGTTATTTTAACCATCCAACATCTTGTTTAAAGGGCAGACGTGGTATAGACAGTCATCCAAAAAATGGTAAATGGACTGAACTTATATAGCGCTTTATCCGATCATTTCTGACCACTCAAAGCGCTTCACACTAGAGCCACATTCACCCATTCGCACTCGCTCACACATTTATACACCGATACGCAGCTCAGTAGGCAACTTGGGGTTGGGTGCCTTGCCCAGGGGCACATCGACACATGGCAGGAGGAAGCTGGAATCGAACCTGCAACCTTCTGATTACAAGACGACTACTCTACCTACAAAAAAAGCAGTAAGAAGGCATTTAGACATTAATTCCTAGAACGTTGAACAACTTGACATACAGTTCTTTGTTGAGGTTCCAGGAAAACACACACACTCACACACACACACACAAAGTAACTGAAGTTTAAAAGGCAGGATATTGAATCAAAAATATTCTCTATACAATTTTCAAAGTTTGCAGCATTTTTTTTGTTTAAAAAGCAGCTAGCAACAATCTTAGTGACTTTTTCTGTAGTTTTAGGGAAAAGCAGGTCGACTGGCTTGATAGATGGGATTCTAAAATAATCACTAAATACAATTTAATGTATATTCTTCTGTCTCCTTCCAGCTTCTCCTTAACTCTCCTCCTCCCCCTCCAATCCGCTCCATACTTTGAATGTTTCATGTTTTACTTAATAGAACAGGTTCTGCAATGTATTCCTGCCATATAAAGCTAAAAGTGGCTAAGTTTACATGGAGCTGGTTTTCAGAGAAACCACAACATCTTTGTTGCAGCCACTTGTTTCCACATCACCAGTGATCAGAGTCTCTGACCCGGCATTTAACCCCCCCCCCCAAATAACAGGTTTTGGAGGGAAACCTTTAGGGAAAACCTCCGGTAAAGATGTGAAGCACTCCGCAGGCATGAAATGACACATGTGCCAAACGCATAAGTTCGGGTTAAAGCGCGAAACAACAAAAGCTAAAATCACAGCGCAGTGAAATGGCCTGGCAGTTACAGCAGATTCTAGGTGTTTTGGTGGTCGGTCTGGTCAAACCCTAGAGCTTTTCCTCCAATCAAAATCCAAAAACACTTTCAACGTCCAGACAGTAAACAAAGCCTTAAACGTTTGTCTGTCATGAAAAGAATATGGCAGAAACAGGCATTCTTTACTGGTTTGGTAGAATAATAGGTCAAGCCACCTTCTTTCAAGTTAAAGTTAGACTCTTGTTATATAGTGCTAGTCAACTAGCTAGCTCCACCCGGATCTCTTGAAGAAAGATGATCTTCCTGTGTGATGTGAATCCTCTGGAATTAGAATTTAGTGTTCGACACCAAGTTGAAAAACAGCAAAGACACCAAGAGTCCAAACACTGAGCTATTGCAGAGTTATCTTGTGTAGCTGTAGAGTTAACATGGAGGCTTTGCAGTGCCTTTCTTCCAGTCCATTGCTGTCTGGTTTGTTTTCTCTTTTGTCAGAGCATGGTTTGTTAAACGGTTTCTGACCTCAAGCTGTTAGGAAGTAAGGGGCCAACCACAAACTGCCCTGTGGTCCATCCAGTGAAATCTGTGTCCATGTGTGGGTTTGTGTGCTATGGAGACATGTTGTAGTCATGACATAACTGTGAACTTCATGATCTTTCTATCGTAATGTAAGAGTCTTTGTGTTCATTGTCTTTGTATTATTTAAACGTTGGCCTTGATCACTTGTTCTTCACAATTTTCTAAGGTTTTTTGGGGAAACTTGCTGCTTTTTATTCTGATTTTCTTGTACCTGACCATGACACTAGATTTAGCAAAGTGTGCTTCAGGTAGAATGAAACGGGAAATAAAATATGGCAGATGCATCATTTCCCTGTACTATATCCACCACATGGCAGGTTTTCAGGTATAGTCAAGTAAAGTGTAGGAAAAAAACTATAGATTCCATTGTGTTATTACTGATTAAGCAACAATAGGTTGAACGTTTTTCTGTACATCTGTTTTTTACATCATAATGAAGGAATTTTAGTCAGTCTTCAAACTTTTATTTGAACAGTTTTTGTTAATCAGTGAATATAATGACCCATGCTTTCCAATTAGCAATATTCTTAATTGTATTGAATAATTGAAAAGCATACAAAAGTGCAAAGGTGATCTTTATTTTACAATTTGCTAAACTGTAAAACTGTAAAACTTTGTAACAGCTTCTTCAGATCAAAGGGTAAAAAAATCCATCTGTCGTGCTTATTGCAGCACAAGTGAAGATAACCTGAAAAAATATCTGCCTTAACACACAACATGGTTTAAGGTTTTTAATGTTTCACAGCAGAATTCACCAGAAACTGAGTTGCTAGCAGCCTTTTTGTTCCTCTGTGTTTGTTTTAATCCAAAGAAGACTATATGGACACCCTTCTGTCAAAATTTAATCGGATGATTGATTGATGGCCTTAATTAATTGATATTAATTGATATCAAACCCCTCGTTATGGAATGTCACCCTCCTCTATCCGCCCATTCGCCTATTGTTAAAATTAGTGTACAAAATAAAATGATCCAAATTGCTAACATTAGCCTAAATGCTGCCGCTAGCATGTTTTACATTTACATGCGACCTGTATGTGTTCTGCAGTGTAAACGGGCAAACGACCTGAAAGTGTCCCGCATGCGCAGTAGAGGGCGCCATAGCGTCAGGTTCTCAGTGTTCTGCCAAC